>OX411759.1:29875457-29883794 GCA_948252205.1 Orthosia incerta
CGGCCGAGCGGCCGGTGGTGCGAAGCTACCATCCGCGGGATTATGCCTGAACGCCTCTAAGGCCGAAGCCAGCCTAGCCGAATCCGGCAAGGATATGCTCACTGTGGAGCCCCGAGAGTCGGGAGGCTCTAAACAATGTGACTTTACTAGTCGCGCTTCATCACGTGAGGCGCGACGTCGAAGCCCATTTGGATCGCGGAGATCGATGCTGTCCGTTTAACGCGTGCATCACGGCTCCGAAGGTCCGAATTTACCTCAGTTCGATGTCGGGGCTCGGAATAGTCTGTAGACGACTTCCGTTCCTGGCGGGGTGTTGTGCTCGGTAGAGCAGCGTCGTGCTGCGATCTGTTGAGACTCAGCCCTACGCCAGGTGATTCGTCCGAGGACGATGATCAATCAATATGTATGACGCTGTTATATGCGCACCGTAACGTGACGACGTTATGGTGTGTGTATAATAGTGTTGTACATATTGATGATAATATGTTTGTTGTATATTTATTTTACACAAGTGTCGTTTAATACACGAACTCGTGCGCTATTTAATACACGAACGTGCGACGTCGTCGGCGCCCTCTGCGACCGTCGCCGCCGTCGCACCGTCGTTATTAATACACGAACGTGCGACGTCGGCAACGACGAGTCCACCAGTCAGTTTGCCATCGGCGACCGTCGTCGACGACGCACCGTCGTTATTAATACACGAACGTGCGACGTCGACATCGTCGAGTCCACCAGTCAGTTTGCCATCGGCGACCGTCGTCGACGACGCACCGTCGTTATTAATACACGAACGTGCGACGTCGACATCGTCGAGTCCACGTACAAATTACGAATATCTAATAATACGTTTTCTTTTTTTATATATATATATATATATATATTCGATTTACTTACATTACTTTTACTCTATTTATATTCTGATTGATTATTTTTTTGTGCTTTCATCAATATCGAATTGACCGGGCCAATTTTATTTTATTTATTTTCATTTTTTTATTATTTTTTTACTTGTAACCTACAGGGTTTAATAAAGGCCTTTTCTATTTTTATTTATTTTTTAACATAGAACAGGTGCACGTTAGATATTTGTGTGTGTTTCAGAATGAACGAATCTAAAGTAACCTAACCTGTCCGTGTCGGGGTTTATTATTATAATGTTGACATTGGTTTTAATATAGAATTGGTGCAATTTAGTTTAGTGTTTATGCAACATGGTCGACGAAGCCCCGCTGCGCGGGGCTCCTATTTCTGAATGCAGGGTCTAAAGTAACCTAACACGAAGGGGACGACGGGAGCTGAGTTCGCTCGCTTTGCTCGCTCACTTCAGCTCCCGTCATCCCCTTCGAACCTAACCTGTCCGTGTCGGGGTGCCCTAAGCTCCCGAGCTCGCTGCGCTCGCTCTTGGCAATAAATAATTCATTGTTATGATGTTGACATTGGTTTTAATATAGAACTAGCTGACCCGGCAAACTTTGTTTTGCCATAAAAACACCAAACATTCACCTACCCTACACCTACTCTTCACCTACCCTACACCTACCCTACACCTACCCTACACCTACCCTACACCTACCCTACACCTACCCTACACCTACCCTACACCTACCCTACACCTACCCTACACCTACCCTACACCTACCCTACACCTACCCTACACCTACCCTACACCTACCCTACACCTACCCTACACCTACCCTACACCTACCCTACACCTACCCTACACCTACCCTACACCTACCCTACACCTACCCTACACCTACCCTACACCTACCCTACACCTACCCTACACCTACCCTACACCTACCCTACACCTACCCTACACCTACCCTACACCTACCCTACACCTACCCTACACCTACCCTACACCTACCCTACACCTACCCTACACCTACCCTACACCTACCCTACACCTACCCTACACCTACCCTACACCTACCCTACACCTACCCTACACGTACCCTACACCTACCCTACACCTACCCTACACCTACCCTACACCTACCCTACACCTACCCTACACCTACCCTACACCTACCCTACACCTACCCTACACCTACCCTACACCTACCCTACACCTACCCTACACCTACCCTACACCTACCCTACACCTACCCTACACCTACCCTACACCTACCCTATGTCCGTCTCCTGGCTCTAAGCTACCTCCTCACCAATTTTCGGCCATATCGGTAAAGCCGTTCTTGAGTTATAAATAGTGTAACTAACACAACTTTCTTTTATATATATAGATTGGTGCAATTCAGTTTAGTGTTTATGCAACATGGTCGACGAAGCCCCGCTGCGCGGGGCTCCTATTTCTGAATGCAGGGTCTAAAGTAACCTAACACGAAGGGGACGACGGGAGCTGAGTTCGCTCGCTTTGCTCGCTCACTTCAGCTCCCGTCATCCCCTTCGAACCTAACCTGTCCGTGTCGGGGTGCCCTAAGCTCCCGAGCTCGCTGCGCTCGCTCTTGGCAATAAATAATTCATTGTTATGATGTTGACATTGGTTTTAATATAGAATTGGTGCAATTCAGTTTAGTGTTTATGCAACATGGTCGACGAAGCCCCGCTGCGCGGGGCTCCTATTTCTGAATGCAGGGTCTAAAGTAACCTAACACGAAGGGGACGACGGGAGCTGAGTTCGCTCGCTTTGCTCGCTCACTTCAGCTCCCGTCATCCCCTTCGAACCTAACCTGTCCGTGTCGGGGTGCCCTAAGCTCCCGAGCTCGCTGCGCTCGCTCTTGGCAATAAATAATTCATTGTTATGATGTTGACATTGGTTTTAATATAGAATTGGTGCAATTCAGTTTAGTGTTTATGCAAGATGGTCGACGAAGCCCCGCTGCGCGGGGCTCCTATTTCTGAATGCAGGGTCTAAAGTAACCTAACACGAAGGGGACGACGGGAGCTGAGTTCGCTCGCTTTGCTCGCTCACTTCAGCTCCCGTCATCCCCTTCGAACCTAAACTGTCCGTGTCGGGGTGCCCTAAGCTCCCGAGCTCGCTTCGCTCGCTCTTGGCAATAAATAATTCATTGTTATGATGTTGACATTGGTTTCAATATAGAATTGGTGCAATTTAGTTTAGTGTTTATGCAACCTTCTAAAACCGCCCTTGTGAAATTGTATGTTGGAATTGAAAAATTCTTTTTGTGTTAGATAGTCCATTTATCGAGGAAGTCTAAAGGCTATATAACATCACGCTACGACCAATAGGTGCGGAGCATAAATGAAAAATGTTGCAAAAACGGGAAAGAATATTACTTTTTTTGAGGGCTTCCGTTGCGTTCGCTGCGTAAACGGTTTCAGTTATGCAATCATGTATGTAGGCTAGGTGTAGTGTAGGTGTAGGGTAGGTTAGGTTTGGTTAGGTTAGGTGTAGGGTAGGTTAGGTTAGGTTAGGTTAGGTTAGGTTAGGTTCCCCCCCGAATTGGTTCCCGCCTTGTCGTGGCGGGGGGGCTCAGTAGCCGTGGTGGCGGAAACCCACGGTGAAGCCAAGAGGAACCTAGGCGGGGGCCGCTCGTCTAGGCTTTTGCCGCTAAGCCAACGACGAGTGGCCCAATAGTTGCGGTGCCGCGGGTGCCGCCTGTAGCGGCATCGCAACTGAGCGGGCTGCGATGCCCCCCCCCCCCTCTGGTGGGGGGGGCATTGCGGCGGAGTGCGGGTGGCCGCGGCGGGGAGGGGAGTGTCGGTGTGGCTTCGGCCATTCTCCCTTACCTCCCGCGGCCTCAACGGGGCCGCCACCGTCAGATGGCGGACGCGGTGGGGCCGCAGGGGAAGAGGACTGTCGGTGTATCGTTGCCGCTGTCCCTGTCCCCTGCGGCCGAAAGGTGGTAGGTGACGGGGCCACAGACCCGACCCGTCACAGGGGGAGCTCCGGCGTGCCTGCATGACTGCGGCGCGTCGGAGGGCCTGGACCCCTCGCTTCCTGGCGTGGGTAGCGCCATGCTGGAAGGCGACGGGTCTGGGCAGCGGTCGCCTCCTTTTGCGAGGGTGGTAAATCGCAAAAGGAGGCGAAGGTGGTGATACGCGGGCGACAGGTGCGGGGGCCCCTTCGCCTGCATTGCACATCACCACCCGCGGGAGGGAATGGCCGAGCACTCGCGGTCATTCCCGAGCCCCTCCGTTGAGAGGGGCATGAGGGGCCCGCTGTGAGACAGCGGGCAGTCGTCGGCGGGGGACTGGAGTAAAGGCTCTGCCGGTTTCCCAGTCCTCCTCCACTAAGACGATGCGGGAGTGCCGTTGGGTTTTTTAGTGGGTATACCGGAAGCAGGATCCGGGGAGTCCCACATACCCCTCCCTTCCCCCGGAGGGAGGATGATGCGTAATGCATTTTTCCCAACGAAACAAAAAAAAAAAAAAAAAAAAAAAAAAAAAAAAAAAAAAAAAAAAAAAAAAAAAAAAAAGGTTAGGTTAGGTTTAGCGTAAGTGTAGAGTAGGTGTAGAGTAGGGTAGGTACGTAGTAGCCAGTTGACGGGAGCGAAGCCGCGTGGGACAGCTAGTAAATAAATATAGATTGACATTCTGTTGGAATAGTAAAGATGATGGTTTAATATAATCGAAGCAGTTGTATTAACTCGTTGCCTACATCCAAAAATTTTTGGATGTTGGTTTGCAGATGCTTAAGAAAACTTAGTCGCTGCACTCATGATTTTGATATTCCGTTGGATTCAATAGTAAGTAAAGATAACGCTATTTAATATACGAACGTGCGCATCGACATTGCTCAAATAATTGCCTCCGTTTTGACATTCTGTTGGATTAAAAATATCAAAGAAAAAGCTATTGAATACACGAACATTGATAGACGCACGGGCTCCACCGTCTACGGCCGCCGCGAGCGATCCTTTGATTTTAATACACGAACGTGCGCATCGACATTGCTCAAATAATTGCCTTCGTTTTGATATATTTTGTTGGATTAAATAGCAAAGAAAACGCTATTTAATACACGAACATTGATAGACGCACGGGCTCCACCGTCTACGGCCGCCGCGAGCGATCCTTTGATTTTAATACACGAACGTGCGCATCGACATTGCTCAAATAATTGCCTTCGTTTTGATATATTTTGTTGGATTAAATAGCAAAGAAAACGCTATTTAATACACGAACATTGATAGACGCACGGGCTCCACCGTCTACGGCCGCCGCGAGCGATCCTTTGATTTTAATACACGAACGTGCGCATCGACATTGCTCAAATAATTGCCTTCGTTTTGATATATTTTGTTGGATTAAATAGCAAAGAAAACGATATTTAATACACGAATGATCACACCGACACTGACCGACGCACGGGCATCACCGTCTACGGCCGCGAGCGAACCTTTGATTTTAATACACGAACTCGGACGATATTTAATACACGAACGTGCGCATCGACATTGCTCAAATAATTGCCTCCGTTTTGACATTCTGTTGGATTAAAAATATCAAAGAAAAAGCTATTGAATACACGAACATTGATAGACGCACGGGCTCCACCGTCTACGGCCGCCGCGAGCGATCCTTTGATTTTAATACACGAACGTGCGCATCGACATTGCTCAAATAATTGCCTTCGTTTTGATATATTTTGTTGGATTAAATAGCAAAGAAAACGATATTTAATACACGAATGATCACACCGACACTGACCGACGCACGGGCATCACCGTCTACGGCCGCGAGCGAACCTTTGATTTTAATACACGAACTCGGACGATATTTAATACACGAACGTGCGCATCGACATTGCTCAAATAATTGCCTCCGTTTTGACATTCTGTTGGATTAAAAATATCAAAGAAAAAGCTATTGAATACACGAACATTGATAGACGCACGGGCTCCACCGTCTACGGCCGCCGCGAGCGATCCTTTGATTTTAATACACGAACGTGCGCATCGACATTGCTCAAATAATTGCCTTCGTTTTGATATATTTTGTTGGATTAAATAGCAAAGAAAACGCTATTTAATACACGAACATTGATAGACGCACGGGCCCCACCGTCTACGGCCGCCGCGAGCGAACCTTCGATTTTAATACACGAACTCGTGCGCTATTTAATACACGAACTAACACATCGCCATTGCTTACAACATTGCCTCCGTTTTGATATTCTGTTGGAATAAATAGTAAAGATAACGCTATTTAATACACGAACATTGATAGACGCACGGGCTCCACCGTCTACGGCCGCCGCGAGCGATCCTTTGATTTTAATACACGAACGTGCGCATCGACATTGCTCAAATAATTGCCTTCGTTTTGATATATTTGGTTGGATTAAATAGCAAAGAAAACGATATTTAATACACGAATGATCACATCGACACTGACCGACGCACGGGCATCACCGTCTACGGCCGCGAGCGTTACTTCGATTTTAATACACGAACTCGTGCGCTATTTAATACACGAACTGCCACAACGACATTGCTTAAATCGTTGCCTCCGTTTTGATATTCTGTTGGATTAAATATCAAAGAAAACGCTATTTAATACACGAACATTGATAGACGCACGGGCTCCACCGTCTACGGCCGCCGCGAGCGATCCGTTGATTTTAATACACGAACTCATGCACTATTTAATACACGAACGTGCGCATCGACATAGCTCAAATAATTGCCTCCCTTTTGATATTCTGTCGGATTAAATAGCAAAGAAAACGCTATTTAATACACGAACATTGATAGGCGCACGGGCTCCACCGTCTACGGCCGCCGCGAGCGAACCTTCGATTTTAATACACGAACTCGTGCGCTATTTAATACACGAACTACCCAACGACATTGCTTAAATCATTGCCTACGTTTTGATATTATGTTGGATTATATAGTAGAGACAACGGTATTTAATACACGAACTATCACGTCAACATTGATTGACGCACGGGCATCACCGTCTACGGCCGCGAGCGTTACTTCGATTTTAATACACGAACACGTGCGCTATTTAATACACGAACTGCCACAACGACATTGCTTAAATCGTTGCCTCCGTTTTGATATTCTGTTGGATTAAATAGCAAAGACAACGCTATTTAATAGAAGAACATTGATAGACGCACGGTCTCCACCGTCTACGGCCGCCGCGAGCGTTACTTTGATTTTAATACACGAACTCATGCGCTATTTAATACACGAACGTGCGCATCGACATTGCTCAAATAATTTCCTCCGTTTTGATATTCTGTTGGATTAAATAGCAAAGAAAACGCTTTTTAATACACGAACATTGATAGACGCACGGGCTCCACCGTCTACGGCCGCCGCGAGCGATCCTTTGATTTTAATACACGAACTCGTGCGCTAAATAATACACGAACGTGCGCATCGACATTGCTCAAATAATTGCCGTCGTTTTTTATTTCTCAAATTATTTTGGGGGGGGGGGGGGGGGAGGGGGGGGGGGGGTCGAGGGTTGGGTCGTGTGTTCTGCAGGGCTTCGTGGCAATAATTGATCGATCACTTTTTTATTTATTTCTTTGAAAAGAGGGGGGAGGGGGAGAGGGAGGGGGGGGAGGGGGTCGCGCTATGGGGGGTGCTTACTGTCCATCAAATATTGATAAGCTTGGGATTTTTTTTCGAGGGGGCAAAATAAAGTTGAGGGGGGGGGGGTGGTGGGGGGTCGCAGGGTCGGGGGGGAGGCGGGGGGGTACGGGAGGTATGTTCCTAGGGTACCATCATCCATCCATACCACTTGGCACTTTGACAAAAAATTTCGGTCCGGTCGACATCACACCGATGACATCGTTTTACCGTTTCACATACTTACCAAGCGACGCTACGTCTCGATACAATCGGGACGGCGGCGTGCGCCTGGCGGCGACTTTTGAGAATATTGATAGAAGAGTGGTGACTGACGCGAAACGACAACGCCGCGCGCTGTGAAAACAGACAGAGAATGTTTTGGATTTTATAGTGAAGTGGGGTGTTGTTTCGTGTTGTGATCCTATCCATCTATTGGTATGTGTTGTTGTTTTATTATTTATATATTTTATAATAAAAAAATGTTGAGTACGGGCTTGTAGCTTGTGTTGTGTGATCGTTATGTAATAATTTTATTGTGTAACGAGAATGAGCGCTCGCTGCAAGCAAGCACGAAAAACGTGTTGTTTTTTTTTTTATTATGGAAATGTGTGAATAACGAAACAACGAACGAACTGTGGACTTCGTGTCTGTTGAACTGTGTGGACCGACGGATCGCATTATGTGCGTGTTCGTATGCAAACGGTCGTTGTATGAAATAATGTGAAACGACGTGACGGTACGGCGCTCGGACGCGCACAGTGTCCGTCACGTCTAATGAGTTTATGCTCTTTTATTGTAATAATGTGAGGCG
>OX411759.1:29883994-29912784 GCA_948252205.1 Orthosia incerta
AGTTGACCCCTTGCCCCCCTTCTCCCCCCCTCCTCCCCCGTTTTGGCTAATCTATTTTTTTTGTTTTTTTGACGGAATCGTTTAGAGGAGGTTCGGAAAAGTAAAGACCATTTTTCAAAGTTGACCCCCCTCGCCCCCCTTCTCCCCCCCTTGAAGCGGATCTCGAAAGTTGAGAGACTTGGAACATTTATTTTTTCAGATTCATAAAAAGGGCCAATGCTATAGTCACAAACAAACCATTTTTCAGAGTTGACCCCCTTGCCCCCCTTCTCCCCCCTTCCCCCCCCGTTTTGGCGAATCTTTTTTTTTTGTTTTTTTTACGGATTCAGCGTAGGGATCCCGAGTGGAGCGAACCTACGAGACCAAGTGCAGCGCAGGGGGAGGTGGCGAGCGAAGCGAGCCGGCGACCTCCGTAGCGTAACGAAGGTTGAGTGGGTGAAGCGAAACTCAGTGCCTGGCGACGACAAGCAAACATTAGGGTTATGTTTTTTGGCACAAATTGTAGGGTAGGTGTAGGGTAGGTGTAGGGTAGGTGTAGGGTAGGTGTAGGGTAGGTGTAGGGTAGGTGTAGGGTAGGTGTGGGGTAGGTGTGGGGTAGGTGTAGGGTAGGTGTAGGGTAGGTGTAGGGTAGGTGTAGGGTAGGTGTAGGGTAGGTGTAGGGTAGGTGTAGGGTAGGTGTAGGGTAGGTGTAGGGTAGGTGTAGGGTAGGTGTAGGGTAGGTGTAGGGTAGGTGTAGGGTAGGTGTAGGGTAGGTGTAGGGTAGGTGTAGGGTAGGTGTAGGGTAGGTGTAGGGTAGGTGTAGGGTAGGTGTAGGGTAGGTGTAGGGTAGGTGTAGGGTAGGTGTAGGGTAGGTGTAGGGTAGGTGTAGGGTAGGTGTAGGGTAGGTGTAGGGGTAGGTGTAGGGTAGGTGTAGGGTAGGTGTAGGGTAGGTGTAGGGTAGGTGTAGGGTAGGTGTAGGGTAGGTGTAGGGTAGGTGTAGGGACAAACAACACGCGGGTGTAGGGACAACAATACGCGAGCTGCTTGCAGCTCGCGCACCAAGCAAATACTAGTTATATTATATAAAAACTGCATTACCACTGACTCACTCACTGACTAATTGACATAATTGTTCTCCCAGATGGTGGATGGGGAGGTGGGTATATTTTGACAGATTCGTAAACAAGTAACTCCCGTGAGTATGGGAAAAGTGCCAAACCTCCCCTTTCCCCCCCCCCCCTCCTCCCCCCCTCTATCGTATCTCGGAAACTAAGGAACCCGTATTTTTTGTTTTTTACGGATTCGTTTAGAGGAGGCTGGGAAAAGTAAAAACCATTTTTCAAAAATGACCCCCTCGCCCCCCTTCTCCCCCCCTTTAAGCGGATCTCGAAAGTTGAGAGACTTGGAAAATTTCTTTTTTCAGATTCATATAAAGGGGCAATGCTATAGTCAAAAACAAACCATTTTTCAAAGTTGACCCCCCTTGCCCCCCTTCTCCCCCCTCCCCCCCCCCGTTTTGGCTAATCTTTTTTTTTTGTTTTTTTTACGGAATCGTTTAGAGGAGGTTCGGAAAAGTAAAAAACCATTTTTCAAAGTTGACCCCCTCGCCCCCCTTCTCCCCCCCCTTTAAGCGGATCTCGGAAGTTGAGAGACTTGGAACATTTCTTTTTTCAGATTCATATAAAGGGGCAATGCTATAGTCACAAACATACCATTTTTCAAAGTTGACCCCCTTGCTCCTCTTCTCCCCCCTCCCCCCCCGTTTTGGCAAATCTTTTTTTTTTGTTTTTTTTTACGGAATCATTTAGAGGAGGCTCGGAAAAGATAAAAACCATTTTTCAAAGTTGACCCCCTCGCCCCCCCTTTCCCCCCCCTTTAAGCGGATCTCGGAAGTTGAGAGACTTGGAACATTTCTTTTTTCAGATTCATATAAAGGGGCAATGCTTTAGTTGGAATCATTTTTCAAAACTCCCCACTCGCCCCCCCTTCACCCCTCTCTTCACCCCTCCTCTCCCCAACCTCCCCTACCTAATATCGGTCGTCGAAACCTGTCCGGTGGGAGTGGACCAGGCAGCGTAGGGATCCCGAGTGGAGCGAACTTACGAGATCGAGTGCAGCGCAGGGGGGAGGTGGCGAGCGAAGCGAGCCGGCGACCACCGTAGCGTAACGAAGGTTGAGTGGGTGAAGCGAAACTCAGCGCCTGGCGACGACAAGCAAACATTAGGGTTATGTTTTTTGGAACAAAGTGTAGGGTAGGTGTAGGGTAGCTGTAGGGTTGGTGTAGGGTAGGTGTAGGGTAGGTGTAGGGTAGGTGTAGGGTAGGTGTAGGGTAGGTGTAGGGTAGGTGTAGGGTAGGTGTAGGGTAGGTGTAGGGTAGGTGTAGGGTAGGTTTAGGGTAGGTGTAGGGTAGGTGTAGGGTAGGTGTAGGGTAGGTGTAGGGTAGGTGTAGGGTAGGTGTAGGGTAGGTGTAGGGTAGGTGTAGGGTAGGTGTAGGGTAGGTGTAGGGTAGGTGTAGGGTAGGTGTAGGGTAGGTGTAGGGTAGGTGTAGGCTAGGTGTAGGGTAGGTGTAGGGTAGGTGTAGGGTAGGTGTAGGGTAGGTCTACAACTCTCTGTAGGGACAACAACACGCGAGCTGCTTGCAGCTCGCGCACCAAGCAAATACTAGTTATATTATATAAAACTGCATTACCACTGACTGACTCACTGACATAATTGTTCTCCCAGATGGTGAAGGGGGAGGTGGGTATATTTTGACAGATTCGTAAACAAGTGACTCTCGCGAGTTTGGGAAAAGTCCAAACCTCCCCTTTTCCTCCCCCCCTCCTCCCCCCCTCTATCGTATCTCGGAAACTAAGGTACCCGTAGAATGTTTTTTTTACGGATTCGTTTAGAGGAGGCTCGCAAAAGTAAAAACCATTTTTCAAAGTTGACCCCCTCGCCCCCCTTCTCCCCCCCTTTAAGCGGATCTCGAAAGTTGGAACATTTGGAACATTTATTTTTTCAGATTCATAGAAAGGGGCAATGCTATTGTCACAAACGAACCATTTTTCAAAGTTGACCCCTTGCCCCCCTTTCCCCCCTCCCCCCCCCCGTTTTGGCGAATCTTTTTTTTTTGTTTTTTTTTACGGATTCGTTTAGAGGAGGCTCCGAAAAGTAAAAACCATTTCTCAAAGTTGACCCCCTCGCCCCCCTTCTCCCCCCCTTTTAGCGGATCTCGGAAGTTAAGAGACTAGGAACATTTCTTTTTTCAGATTCATATAAAGGGGCAATGCTATAGTCACAAACAAACCATTTTCCAAAGTTGACCCCCTCGCCCCCCTTTTCCCCCCCGTTTTGGCGAATCTTTTTTTTTGTTTTTTTTACGGATTCAGCGTAGGGATCCCGAGTGGAGCGAACCTACGAGACCAAGTGCAGCGCAGGGGGGAGGTGGCGAGCGAAGCGAGCCGGCGACGTTCGTAGCGTAACGAAGGTTGAGTGGGTGAAGCGAAACTCAGTGCCTGGCGACGAATGCAAACATTAGGGTTATGTTTTAATGGTAGGTGTAGGGTAGGTGTAGGGTAGGTGTAGGGTAGGTGTAGGGTAGGTGTAGGGTAGGTGTAGGGTAGGTGTAGGGTAGGTGTAGGGTAGGTGTAGGGTAGGTGTAGGGTAGGTGTAGGGTAGGTGTAGGGTAGGTGTAGGGTAGGTGTAGGGTAGGTGTAGGGTAGGTGTAGGGTAGGTGTAGGGTAGGTGTAGGGTAGGTGTAGGGTAGGTGTAGGGTAGGTGTAGGGTAGGTGTAGGGTAGGTGTAGGGTAGGTGTAGGGTAGGTGTAGGGTAGGTGTAGGGTAGGTGTAGGGTAGGTGTAGGGTAGGTGTAGGGTAGGTGTAGGGTAGGTGTAGGGTAGGTGTAGGGTAGGTGTAGGGTAGGTGTAGGGTAGGTGTAGGGTAGGTGTAGGGTAGGTGTAGGGTAGGTGTAGGGTAGGTGTAGGGTAGGTGTAGTGTAGGTGTAGGGTAGGTGTAGGGTAGGTGTAGGGTAGGTGTAGGGTAGGTGTAGGGTAGGTGTAGGGTAGGTGTAGGGTAGGTGTAGGGTAGGTGTAGGGTAGGTGTAGGGTAGGTGTAGGGTAGGTGTAGGGTAGGTGTAGGGTAGGTGTAGGGTAGGTGTAGGGTAGGTGTAGGGTAGGTGTAGGGTAGGTGTAGGGTAGGTGTAGGGTAGGTGTAGGGTAGGTGTAGGGTAGGTGTAGGGTAGGTGTAGGGTAGGTGTAGGGTAGGTGTAGGGTAGGTGTAGGGTAGGTGTAGGGTAGGTGTAGGGTAGGTGTAGGGTAGGTTTAGGGTAGGTGTAGGGTAGGTGTAGGGTAGGTGTAGGGTAGGTGCAGGGTAGGTGTAGGGTTGGTGTAGGGACAACAACACGCGAGCTGCTTGCAGCTCGCGCACCAAGCAAATACTAGTTATAATATATAAAACTGCATTACCACTCACTGACTCACTGACTGACTGACTCATTGACATAATTGTTCTCCCAGATGGTGGATGGGGAGGTGGGTATATTTTGACAGATTCGTAAACAAGTAACTCCCGTGAGTATGGGAAAAGTCCCAAGCCTCCCCTTTTCCCCCCCCCTCCTCCCCCCCTCTATCGTATCTCGGAAACTAAGGTACCCGTATTTTTTGTTTTTACGGATTCGTTTAGAGGAGGCTCGGAAAAGTAAAAACCATTTTTCAAAAATGACCCTCTCACCCCCCTTCTCCCCCCCTTTAAGCGGATCTCGGAATTTGAGAGACTTGGAACATTTCTTTTTTCAGATTCATATAAAGGGGCAATGCTTGAGTCACAAACAAACCATTTTTCAAAGTTGACCCCCTTGCCCCCCTTCTCCCCCCTCCCCCCCCGTTTTGGCGAATCTTTTTTTTTTGTTTTTTTTTACGGATTCGTTTAGAGGAGGCTCGGAAAAGTAAAGACCATTTTTCAAAGTTGACCCCCTCGCCCCCCTTCTCCCCCCCTTTAAGCGGATCTCGGAAGTTGAGAGACTTGGAACATTTATTTTTTCAGATTCATATAAAGGGGCAATGCTATAGTCACAAACAAACCAGTTTTCAAAGTTGACCCCCTTGCTCCCCTTCTCCCCCCCCTCCCCCGTTTTGGCGAATCTTTTTTTTTTCAGTTTTTTTTACGGATTCAGCGTAGGGATCCCGAGTGGAGCGAACCTACGAGACCGAGTGCAGCGCAGGGGGGAGGTGGTGAGCGAAACGAGCCGGCGACCTCCGTAGCGTAACGAAGGTTGAAAGGGTGAAGCGAAACTCAGTGCCTGACGACGACAAGCAAATATTAGGGTTATGTTTTTTGGAACAAAGTGTAGGGTAGGTGTAGGGTAGGTGTAGGGTAGGTGTAGGGTAGGTGTAGGGTAGGTGTAGGGTAGGTGTAGGGTAGGTGTAGGGTAGGTGTAGGGTAGGTGTAGGGTAGGTGTAGGGTAGGTGTAGGGTAGGTGTAGGGTAGGTGTAGGGTAGGTGTAGGGTAGGTGTAGGGTAGGTGTAGGGTAGGTGTAGGGTAGGTGTAGGGTAGGTGTAGGGTAGGTGTAGGGTAGGTGTAGGGTAGGTGTAGGGTAGGTGTAGGGTAGGTGTAGGGTAGGTGTAGGGTAGGTGTAGGGTAGGTGTAGGGTAGGTGTAGGGTAGGTGTAGGGTAGGTGTAGGGTAGGTGTAGGGTAGGTGTAGGGTAGGTGTAGGGTAGGTGTAGGGTAGGTGTAGGGTAGGTGTAGGGTAGGTGTAGGGTAGGTGTAGGGTAGGTGTAGGGTAGGTGTAGGGTAGGTGTAGGGTAGGTGTAGGGTAGGTGTAGGGTAGGTGTAGGGTAGGTGTAGGGTAGGTGTAGGGTAGGTGTAGGGTAGGTGTAGGGTAGGTGTAGGGTAGGTGTAGGGTAGGTGTAGGGTAGGTGTAGGGTAGGTGTAGGGTAGGTGTAGGGTAGGTGTAGGGTAGGTGTAGGGTAGGTGTAGGGTAGGTGTAGGGTAGGTGTAGGGTAGGTGTAGGGTAGGTGTAGGGTAGGTGTAGGGTAGGTGTAGGGTAGGTGTAGGGTAGGTGTAGGGTAGGTGTAGGGTAGGTGTAGGGTAGGTGTAGGGTAGGTGTAGGGTAGGTGTAGGGTAGGTGTAGGGTAGGTGTAGGGTAGGTGTAGGGTAGGTGTAGGGTAGGTGTAGGGTAGGTGTAGGGTAGGTGTAGGGTAGGTGTAGGGTAGGTGTAGGGTAGGTGTAGGGTAGGTGTAGGGTAGGTGTAGGGTAGGTGTAGGGTAGGTGTAGGGTAGGTGTAGGGTAGGTGTAGGGTAGGTGTAGGGTAGGTGTAGGGTAGGTGTAGGGTAGGTGTAGGGTAGGTGTAGGGTAGGTGTAGGGTAGGTGTAGGGTAGGTGTAGGGTAGGTGTAGGGTAGGTGTAGGGTAGGTGTAGGGTAGGTGTAGGGTAGGTGTAGGGTAGGTGTAGGGTAGGTGTAGGGTAGGTGTAGGGTAGGTGTAGGGTAGGTGTAGGGTAGGTGTAGGGTAGGTGTAGGGTAGGTGTAGGGTAGGTGTAGGGTAGGTGTAGGGTAGGTGTAGGGTAGGTGTAGGGTAGGTGTAGGGTAGGTGTAGGGTAGGTGTAGGGTAGGTGTAGGGTAGGTGTAGGGTAGGTGTAGGGTAGGTGTAGGGTAGGTGTAGGGTAGGTGTAGGGTAGGTGTAGGGTAGGTGTAGGGTAGGTGTAGGGTAGGTGTAGGGTAGGTGTAGGGTAGGTGTAGGGTAGGTGTAGGGTAGGTGTAGGGTAGGTGTAGGGTAGGTGTAGGGTAGGTGTAGGGTAGGTGTAGGGTAGGTGTAGGGTAGGTGTAGGGTAGGTGTAGGGTAGGTGTAGGGTAGGTGTAGGGTAGGTGTAGGGTAGGTGTAGGGTAGGTGTAGGGTAGGTGTAGGGTAGGTGTAGGGTAGGTGTAGGGTAGGTGTAGGGTAGGTGTAGGGTAGGTGTAGGGTAGGTGTAGGGTAGGTGTAGGGTAGGTGTAGGGTAGGTGTAGGGTAGGTGTAGGGTAGGTGTAGGGTAGGTGTAGGGTAGGTGTAGGGTAGGTGTAGGGTAGGTGTAGGGTAGGTGTAGGGTAGGTGTAGGGTAGGTGTAGGGTAGGTGTAGGGTAGGTGTAGGGTAGGTGTAGGGTAGGTGTAGGGTAGGTGTAGGGTAGGTGTAGGGTAGGTGTAGGGTAGGTGTAGGGTAGGTGTAGGGTAGGTGTAGGGTAGGTGTAGGGTAGGTGTAGGGTAGGTGTAGGGTAGGTGTAGGGTAGGTGTAGGGTAGGTGTAGGGTAGGTGTAGGGTAGGTGTAGGGTAGGTGTAGGGTAGGTGTAGGGTAGGTGTAGGGTAGGTGTAGGGTAGGTGTAGGGTAGGTGTAGGGTAGGTGTAGGGTAGGTGTAGGGTAGGTGTAGGGTAGGTGTAGGGTAGGTGTAGGGTAGGTGTAGGGTAGGTGTAGGGTAGGTGTAGGGTAGGTGTAGGGTAGGTGTAGGGTAGGTGTAGGGTAGGTGTAGGGTAGGTGTAGGGTAGGTGTAGGGTAGGTGTAGGGTAGGTGTAGGGTAGGTGTAGGGTAGGTGTAGGGTAGGTGTAGGGTAGGTGTAGGGTAGGTGTAGGGTAGGTGTAGGGTAGGTGTAGGGTAGGTGTAGGGTAGGTGTAGGGTAGGTGTAGGGTAGGTGTAGGGTAGGTGTAGGGTAGGTGTAGGGTAGGTGTAGGGTAGGTGTAGGGTAGGTGTAGGGTAGGTGTAGGGTAGGTGTAGGGTAGGTGTAGGGTAGGTGTAGGGTAGGTGTAGGGTAGGTGTAGGGTAGGTGTAGGGTAGGTGTAGGGTAGGTGTAGGGTAGGTGTAGAGTAGGTGTAGGGTAGGTGTAGGGTAGGTGTAGGGTAGGTGTAGGGTGGGTGTAGGGTAGGTGTAGGGTAGGTTAAGGAATACTTCTCAAAAACACGACAAAGCCGCGAGCTGCTTGCAGCTCGCGCACCAAGCAAATACTAGTTATATAATAAAACTGCATTACCACTGACTGACTGACTGACTCACTCATTGACATAATTGTTCTCCCAGATGGTGGATGGGGAGGTGGGTATATTTTGACAGATTCGTAAACAAGTAACTCCCGTGAGTATGGGAAAAGTCCCAAACCTCCCCTTTTCCTCCCCCCTCCTCCCCCCCTCTATCGTATCTCGGAAACTAAGGTACCCGTAGAATGTTTTTTTTACGGATTCGTTTAGAGGAGGCTCGGAAAAGTAAAAAGCACTTTTCAAAGTTGCCCCCTCGCCCCCCTTCTCCCCCCCTTTAAGCGGATCTCGAAAGTTGGAACAATTGGAACATTTCTTTTTTCAGATTCATATAAAGGGGCAATGCTATAGTCACAAACGAACCAGTTTTCAAAGTTGACCCCCTTGCCCCCCTTCTCCCCCCTCCCCCCTCGTTTTGGCTAATCTTTTTTGTTGGTTTTTTTTACGGATTCGTTTAGAGGAGGCTCGCAAAAGTAAAAAAGGCTCGCAAAAGTAAAAACCAATTTTCAAAGTTGACCCCCTCGCCCCCCTTCTTCCCCCCTTTAAGCGGATCTCGAAAGTTGAGAGACTTGGAACATTTCTTTTTTCAGATTCATATAAAGGGGCAATGCTATAGTCACAAACGAACCAGTTTTCAAAGTTGACCACCTTGCCCCCCTTCTCCCCCCTCCCCCCCTCGTTTTGGCCAATCTTTTTTTTTTGTTTTTTTTACGGATTCGTTTAGAGGAGGCTCGGAAAAGTAAAAACCATTTTTCAAAGTTGACCCCCACGCCCCCCTTCTCCCCCCCCCTGTAAGCGGATCTCGGAAGTTGAGAGACTTGGAACATTTCTTTTTTCAGATTCATATAAAGGGGCAATGCTTGAATTGGAATCATTTTTCAAAACTCCCCACTCTCCCTCCCTTCATCCCTCCTCTCCCCAACCTCCCCTACCTAATATCGGTCGTCGAAACCTGTATGGTGGGAGTGGACCAGGCAGCGTAGGGACCCCGAATGAAGCGAACTTACGAGACCGATTGCAGCGCAGGGGGGAGGTGGCGAGCGAAGCGAGCCGGCGATCTCCGTAGCGTAACGAAGGTTGAGTGGGTGAAGCGAAACTCAGTGCCTGGCGACGAATGCAAACATTAGGGTTATGTTTTTTGGAACAAAGTGTAGGGTAGGTGTAGGGTAGGTGTAGGGTAGGTGTAGGGTAGGTGTAGGGTAGGTGTAGGGTAGATGTAGGGTAGGTGTAGGGTAGGTGTAGGGTAGGTGTAGGGTAGGTGTAGGGTAGGTGTAGGGTAGGTGTAGGGTAGGTGTAGGGTAGGTGTAGGGTAGGTGTAGGGTAGGTGTAGGGTAGGTGTAGGGTAGGTGTAGGGTAGGTGTAGGGTAGGTGTAGGGTAGGTGTAGGGTAGGTGTAGGGTAGGTGTAGGGTAGGTGTAGGGTAGGTGTAGGGTAGGTGTAGGGTAGGTGTAGGGTAGGTGTAGGGTAGGTGTAGGGTAGGTGTAGGGTAGGTGTAGGGTAGGTGTAGGGTAGGTGTAGGGTAGGTGTAGGGTAGGTGTAGGGTAGGTGTAGGGTAGGTGTAGGGTAGGTGTAGGGTAGGTGTAGGGTAGGTGTAGGGTAGGTGTAGGGTAGGTGTAGGGTAGGTGTAGGGTAGGTGTAGGGTAGGTGTAGGGTAGGTGTAGGGTAGGTGTAGGGTAGGTGTAGGGTAGGTGTAGGGTAGGTGTAGGGTAGGTGTAGGGTAGGTGTAGGGTAGGTGTAGGGTAGGTGTAGGGTAGGTGTAGGGTAGGTGTAGGGTAGGTGTAGGGTAGGTGTAGGGTAGGTGTAGGGTAGGTGTAGGGTAGGTGTAGGGTAGGTGTAGGGTAGGTGTAGAGTAGGTGTAGGGTAGGTGTAGGGTAGGTGTAGGGTAGGTGTAGGGTGGGTGTAGGGTAGGTGTAGGGTAGGTTAAGGAATACTTCTCAAAAACACGACAAAGCCGCGAGCTGCTTGCAGCTCGCGCACCATGCAAATACTAGTTATATAATAAAACTGCATTACCACTGACTGACTGACTGACTCACTCATTGACATAATTGTTCTCCCAGATGGTGGATGGGGAGGTGGGTATATTTTGACAGATTCGTAAACAAGTAACTCCCGTGAGTATGGGAAAAGTCCCAAACCTCCCCTTTTCCTCCCCCCTCCTCCCCCCCTCTATCGTATCTCGGAAACTAAGGTACCCGTAGAATGTTTTTTTTACGGATTCGTTTAGAGGAGGCTCGGAAAAGTAAAAAGCACTTTTCAAAGTTGCCCCCTCGCCCCCCTTCTCCCCCCCTTTAAGCGGATCTCGAAAGTTGGAACAATTGGAACATTTCTTTTTTCAGATTCATATAAAGGGGCAATGCTATAGTCACAAACGAACCAGTTTTCAAAGTTGACCCCCTTGCCCCCCTTCTCCCCCCTCCCCCCTCGTTTTGGCTAATCTTTTTTGTTGGTTTTTTTTACGGATTCGTTTAGAGGAGGCTCGCAAAAGTAAAAACCAATTTTCAAAGTTGACCCCCTCGCCCCCCTTCTTCCCCCCTTTAAGCGGATCTCGAAAGTTGAGAGACTTGGAACATTTCTTTTTTCAGATTCATATAAAGGGGCAATGCTATAGTCACAAACGAACCAGTTTTCAAAGTTGACCACCTTGCCCCACTTCTCCCCCCTCCCCCCCTCGTTTTGGCCAATCTTTTTTTTTTGTTTTTTTTACGGATTCGTTTAGAGGAGGCTCGGAAAAGTAAAAACCATTTTTCAAAGTTGACCCCCACGCCCCCCTTCTCCCCCCCCCTGTAAGCGGATCTCGGAAGTTGAGAGACTTGGAACATTTCTTTTTTCAGATTCATATAAAGGGGCAATGCTTGAATTGGAATCATTTTTCAAAACTCCCCACTCTCCCTCCCTTCATCCCTCCTCTCCCCAACCTCCCCTACCTAATATCGGTCGTCGAAACCTGTATGGTGGGAGTGGACCAGGCAGCGTAGGGACCCCGAATGAAGCGAACTTACGAGACCGATTGCAGCGCAGGGGGGAGGTGGCGAGCGAAGCGAGCCGGCGATCTCCGTAGCGTAACGAAGGTTGAGTGGGTGAAGCGAAACTCAGTGCCTGGCGACGAATGCAAACATTAGGGTTATGTTTTTTGGAACAAAGTGTAGGGTAGGTGTAGGGTAGGTGTAGGGTAGGTGTAGGGTAGGTGTAGGGTAGGTGTAGGGTAGGAGGTGTAGGGTAGGTGTAGGGTAGGTGTAGGGTAGGTGTAGGGTAGGTGTAGGGTAGGTGTAGGGTAGGTGTAGGGTAGGTGTAGGGTAGGTGTAGGGTAGGTGTAGGGTAGGTGTAGGGTAGGTGTAGGGTAGGTGTAGGGTAGGTGTAGGGTAGGTGTAGGGTAGGTGTAGGTAGGTGTAGGGTAGGTGTAGGGTAGGTGTAGGGTAGGTGTAGGGTAGGTGTAGGGTAGGTGTAGGGTAGGTGTAGGGTAGGTGTAGGGTAGGTGTAGGGTAGGTGTAGGGTAGGTGTAGGGTAGGTGTAGGGTAGGTGTAGGGTAGGTGTAGGGTAGGTGTAGGGTAGGTGTAGGGTAGGTGTAGGGTAGGTGTAGGGTAGGTGTTGGGTAGGTGTAGGGTAGGTGTAGGGTAGGTGTAGGGTAGGTGTAGGGTAGGTGTAGGTAGGTGTAGGGTAGGTGTAGGGTAGGTGTAGGGTAGGTGTAGGGTAGGTGTAGGGTAGGTGTAGGGTAGGTGTAGGGTAGGTGTAGGGTAGGTGTAGGGTAGGTGTAGGGTAGGTGTAGGGTAGGTGTAGGGTAGGTGTAGGGTAGGTGTAGGGTAGGTGTAGGGTAGGTGTAGGGTAGGTGTAGGGTAGGTGTAGGGTAGGTGTAGGGTAGGTGTAGGGTAGGTGTAGGGTAGGTGTAGGGTAGGTGTAGGGTAGGTGTAGGGTAGGTGTAGGGTAGGTGTAGGGTAGGTGTAGGGTAGGTGTAGGGTAGGTGTAGGGTAGGTGTAGGGTAGGTGTAGGGTAGGTGTAGGGTAGGTGTAGGGTAGGTGTAGGGTAGGTGTAGGGTAGGTGTAGGGTAGGTGTAGGGTAGGTGTAGGGTAGGTGTAGGGTAGGTGTAGGGTAGGTGTAGGGTAGGTGTAGGGTAGGTGTAGGGTAGGTGTAGGGTAGGTGTAGGGTAGGTGTAGGGTAGGTGTAGGGTAGGTGTAGGGTAGGTGTAGGGTAGGTGTAGGGTAGGTGTAGGGTAGGTGTAGGGTAGGTGTAGGGTAGGTGTAGGGTAGGTGTAGGGTAGGTGTTAGGGTAGGTGTAGGGTAGGTGTAGGGTAGGTGTAGGGTAGGTGTAGGGTAGGTGTAGGGTAGGTGTAGGGTAGGTGTAGGGTAGGTGTAGGGTAGGTGTAGGGTAGGTGTAGGGTAGGTGTAGGGTAGGTGTAGGGTAGGTGTAGGGTAGGTGTAGGGTAGGTGTAGGGTAGGTGTAGGGTAGGTGTAGGGTAGGTGTAGGGTAGGTGTAGGGTAGGTGTAGGGTAGGTGTAGGGTAGGTGTAGGGTAGGTGTAGGGTAGGTGTAGGGTAGGTGTAGGGTAGGTGTAGGGTAGGTGTAGGGTAGGTGTAGGGTAGGTGTAGGGTAGGTGTAGGGTAGGTGTAGGGTAGGTGTAGGGTAGGTGTAGGGTAGGTGTAGGGTAGGTGTAGGGTAGGTGTAGGGTAGGTGTAGGGTAGGTGTAGGGTAGGTGTAGGGTAGGTGTAGGGTAGGTGTAGGGTAGGTGTAGGGTAGGTGTAGGGTAGGTGTAGGGTAGGTGTAGGGTAGGTGTAGGGTAGCCCCCCTCCCCCCCCCCTCCTCCCCCCCTCTATCGTATCTCGGAAACTAAGGTACCCGTATTTTTTGTTTTTTACGGATTCGTTTAGAGGAGGCTCGGAAAAGAAAAAACCATTTTTCAAAAATGACCCTCTCACCCCCCTTCTCCCCCCCTTTAAGCGGATCTCGGAATTTGAGAGACTTGGAACATTTCTTTTTTCAGATTCATATAAAGGGGCAATGCTTGAGTCACAAACAAACCATTTTTCAAAGTTGACCCCCTTGCCCCCCTTCTCCCCCCTCCCCCCCCGTTTTGGCGAATCTTTTTTTTTTGTTTTTTTTACGGATTCGTTTAGAGGAGGCTCGGAAAAGTAAAGACCATTTTTCAAAGTTGACCCCCTCGCCCCCCTTCTCCCCCCCTTTAAGCGGATCTCGGAAGTTGAGAGACTTGGAACATTTATTTTTTCAGATTCATATAAAGGGGCAATGCTATAGTCACAAACAAACCAGTTTTCAAAGTTGACCCCCTTGCTCCCCTTCTCCCCCCCCTCCCCCGTTTTGGCGAATCTTTTTTTTTCAGTTTTTTTTACGGATTCAGCGTAGGGATCCCGAGTGGAGCGAACCTACGAGACCGAGTGCAGCGCAGGGGGGAGGTGGTGAGCGAAACGAGCCGGCGACCTCCGTAGCGTAACGAAGGTTGAAAGGGTGAAGCGAAACTCAGTGCCTGACGACGACAAGCAAATATTAGGGTTATGTTTTTTGGAACAAAGTGTAGGGTAGGTGTAGGGTAGGTGTAGGGTAGGTGTAGGGTAGGTGTAGGGTAGGTGTAGGGTAGGTGTAGGGTAGGTGTAGGGTAGGTGTAGGGTAGGTGTAGGGTAGGTGTAGGGTAGGTGTAGGGTAGGTGTAGGGTAGGTGTAGGGTAGGTGTAGGGTAGGTGTAGGGTAGGTGTAGGGTAGGTGTAGGGTAGGTGTAGGGTAGGTGTAGGGTAGGTGTAGGGTAGGTGTAGGGTAGGTGTAGGGTAGGTGTAGGGTAGGTGTAGGGTAGGTGTAGGGTAGGTGTAGGGTAGGTGTAGGGTAGGTGTAGGGTAGGTGTAGGGTAGGTGTAGGGTAGGTGTAGGGTAGGTGTAGAGTAGGTGTAGGGTAGGTGTAGGGTAGGTGTAGGGTAGGTGTAGGGTAGGTGTAGGGTAGGTGTAGGGTAGGTGTAGGGTAGGTGTAGGGTAGGTGTAGGGTAGGTGTAGGGTAGGTGTAGGGTAGGTGTAGGGTAGGTGTAGGGTAGGTGTAGGGTAGGTGTAGGGTAGGTGTAGGGTAGGTGTAGGGTAGGTGTAGGGTAGGTGTAGGGTAGGTGTAGGGTAGGTGTAGGGTAGGTGTAGGGTAGGTGTAGGGTAGGTGTAGGGTAGGTGTAGGGTAGGTGTAGGGTAGGTGTAGGGTAGGTGTAGGGTAGGTGTAGGGTAGGTGTAGGGTAGGTGTAGGGTAGGTGTAGGGTAGGTGTAGGGTAGGTGTAGGGTAGGTGTAGGGTAGGTGTAGGGTAGGTGTAGGGTAGGTGTAGGGTAGGTGTAGGGTAGGTGTAGGGTAGGTGTAGGGTAGGTGTAGGGTAGGTGTAGGGTAGGTGTAGGGTAGGTGTAGGGTAGGTGTAGGGTAGGTGTAGGGTAGGTGTAGGGTAGGTGTAGGGTAGGTGTAGGGTAGGTGTAGGGTAGGTGTAGGGTAGGTGTAGGGTAGGTGTAGGGTAGGTGTAGGGTAGGTGTAGGGTAGGTGTAGGGTAGGTGTAGGGTAGGTGTAGGGTAGGTGTAGGGTAGGTGTAGGGTAGGTGTAGGGTAGGTGTAGGGTAGGTGTAGGGTAGGTGTAGGGTAGGTGTAGGGTAGGTGTAGGGTAGGTGTAGGGTAGGTGTAGGGTAGGTGTAGGGTAGGTGTAGGGTAGGTGTAGGGTAGGTGTAGGGTAGGTGTAGGGTAGGTGTAGGGTAGGTGTAGGGTAGGTGTAGGGTAGGTGTAGGGTAGGTGTAGGGTAGGTGTAGGGTAGGTGTAGGGTAGGTGTAGGGTAGGTGTAGGGTAGGTGTAGGGTAGGTGTAGGGTAGGTGTAGGGTAGGTGTAGGGTAGGTGTAGGGTAGGTGTAGGGTAGGTGTAGGGTAGGTGTAGGGTAGGTGTAGGGTAGGTGTAGGGTAGGTGTAGGGTAGGTGTAGGGTAGGTGTAGGGTAGGTGTAGGGTAGGTGTAGGGTAGGTGTAGGGTAGGTGTAGGGTAGGTGTAGGGTAGGTGTAGGGTAGGTGTAGGGTAGGTGTAGGGTAGGTGTAGGGTAGGTGTAGGGTAGGTGTAGGGTAGGTGTAGGGTAGGTGTAGGGTAGGTGTAGGGTAGGTGTAGGGTAGGTGTAGGGTAGGTGTAGGGTAGGTGTAGGGTAGGTGTAGGGTAGGTGTAGGGTAGGTGTAGGGTAGGTGTAGGGTAGGTGTAGGGTAGGTGTAGGGTAGGTGTAGGGTAGGTGTAGGGTAGGTGTAGGGTAGGTGTAGGGTAGGTGTAGGGTAGGTGTAGGGTAGGTGTAGGGTAGGTGTAGGGTAGGTGTAGGGTAGGTGTAGGGTAGGTGTAGGGTAGGTGTAGGGTAGGTGTAGGGTAGGTGTAGGGTAGGTGTAGGGTAGGTGTAGGGTAGGTGTAGGGTAGGTGTAGGGTAGGTGTAGGGTAGGTGTAGGGTAGGTGTAGGGTAGGTGTAGGGTAGGTGTAGGGTAGGTGTAGGGTAGGTGTAGGGTAGGTGTAGGGTAGGTGTAGGGTAGGTGTAGGGTAGGTGTAGGGTAGGTGTAGGGTAGGTGTAGGGTAGGTGTAGGGTAGGTGTAGGGTAGGTGTAGGGTAGGTGTAGGGTAGGTGTAGGGTAGGTGTAGGGTAGGTGTAGGGTAGGTGTAGGGTAGGTGTAGGGTAGGTGTAGGGTAGGTGTAGGGTAGGTGTAGGGTAGGTGTAGGGTAGGTGTAGGGTAGGTGTAGGGTAGGTGTAGGGTAGGTGTAGGGTAGGTGTAGGGTAGGTGTAGGGTAGGTGTAGGGTAGGTGTAGGGTAGGTGTAGGGTAGGTGTAGGGTAGGTGTAGGGTAGGTGTAGGGTAGGTGTAGGGTAGGTGTAGGGTAGGTGTAGGGTAGGTGTAGGGTAGGTGTAGGGTAGGTGTAGGGTAGGTGTAGGGTAGGTGTAGGGTAGGTGTAGGGTAGGTGTAGGGTAGGTGTAGGGTAGGTGTAGGGTAGGTGTAGGGTAGGTGTAGGGTAGGTGTAGGGTAGGTGTAGGGTAGGTGTAGGGTAGGTGTAGGGTAGGTGTAGGGTAGGTGTAGGGTAGGTGTAGGGTAGGTGTAGGGTAGGTGTAGGGTAGGTGTAGGGTAGGTGTAGGGTAGGTGTAGGGTAGGTGTAGGGTAGGTGTAGAGTAGGTGTAGGGTAGGTGTAGGGTAGGTGTAGGGTAGGTGTAGGGTGGGTGTAGGGTAGGTGTAGGGTAGGTTAAGGAATACTTCTCAAAAACACGACAAAGCCGCGAGCTGCTTGCAGCTCGCGCACCAAGCAAATACTAGTTATATAATAAAACTGCATTACCACTGACTGACTGACTGACTCACTCATTGACATAATTGTTCTCCCAGATGGTGGATGGGGAGGTGGGTATATTTTGACAGATTCGTAAACAAGTAACTCCCGTGAGTATGGGAAAAGTCCCAAACCTCCCCTTTTCCTCCCCCCTCCTCCCCCCCTCTATCGTATCTCGGAAACTAAGGTACCCGTAGAATGTTTTTTTTACGGATTCGTTTAGAGGAGGCTCGGAAAAGTAAAAAGCACTTTTCAAAGTTGCCCCCTCGCCCCCCTTCTCCCCCCCTTTAAGCGGATCTCGAAAGTTGGAACAATTGGAACATTTCTTTTTTCAGATTCATATAAAGGGGCAATGCTATAGTCACAAACGAACCAGTTTTCAAAGTTGACCCCCTTGCCCCCCTTCTCCCCCCTCCCCCCTCGTTTTGGCTAATCTTTTTTGTTGGTTTTTTTTACGGATTCGTTTAGAGGAGGCTCGCAAAAGTAAAAACCAATTTTCAAAGTTGACCCCCTCGCCCCCCTTCTTCCCCCCTTTAAGCGGATCTCGAAAGTTGAGAGACTTGGAACATTTCTTTTTTCAGATTCATATAAAGGGGCAATGCTATAGTCACAAACGAACCAGTTTTCAAAGTTGACCACCTTGCCCCACTTCTCCCCCCTCCCCCCCTCGTTTTGGCCAATCTTTTTTTTTTGTTTTTTTTACGGATTCGTTTAGAGGAGGCTCGGAAAAGTAAAAACCATTTTTCAAAGTTGACCCCCACGCCCCCCTTCTCCCCCCCCCTGTAAGCGGATCTCGGAAGTTGAGAGACTTGGAACATTTCTTTTTTCAGATTCATATAAAGGGGCAATGCTTGAATTGGAATCATTTTTCAAAACTCCCCACTCTCCCTCCCTTCATCCCTCCTCTCCCCAACCTCCCCTACCTAATATCGGTCGTCGAAACCTGTATGGTGGGAGTGGACCAGGCAGCGTAGGGACCCCGAATGAAGCGAACTTACGAGACCGATTGCAGCGCAGGGGGGAGGTGGCGAGCGAAGCGAGCCGGCGATCTCCGTAGCGTAACGAAGGTTGAGCCGTAGCGTAACGAAGGTTGAGTGGGTGAAGCGAAACTCAGTGCCTGGCGACGAATGCAAACATTAGGGTTATGTTTTTTGGAACAAAGTGTAGGGTAGGTGTAGGGTAGGTGTAGGGTAGGTGTAGGGTAGGTGTAGGGTAGGTGTAGGGTAGGTGTAGGGTAGGTGTAGGGTAGGTGTAGGGTAGGTGTAGGGTAGGTGTAGGGTAGGTGTAGGGTAGGTGTAGGGTAGGTGTAGGGTAGGTGTAGGGTAGGTGTAGGGTAGGTGTAGGGTAGGTGTAGGGTAGGTGTAGGGTAGGTGTAGGGTAGGTGTAGGGTAGGTGTAGGGTAGGTGTAGGGTAGGTGTAGGGTAGGTGTAGGGTAGGTGTAGGGTAGGTGTAGGGTAGGTGTAGGGTAGGTGTAGGGTAGGTGTAGGGTAGGTGTAGGGTAGGTGTAGGGTAGGTGTAGGGTAGGTGTAGGGTAGGTGTAGGGTAGGTGTAGGGTAGGTGTAGGGTAGGTGTAGGGTAGGTGTAGGGTAGGTGTAGGGTAGGTGTAGGGTAGGTGTAGGGTAGGTGTAGGGTAGGTGTTGGGTAGGTGTAGGGTAGGTGTAGGGTAGGTGTAGGGTAGGTGTAGGGTAGGTGTAGGGTAGGTGTAGGGTAGGTGTAGGGTAGGTGTAGGGTAGGTGTAGGGTAGGTGTAGGGTAGGTGTAGGGTAGGTGTAGGGTAGGTGTAGGGTAGGTGTAGGGTAGGTGTAGGGTAGGTGTAGGGTAGGTGTAGGGTAGGTGTAGGGTAGGTGTAGGGTAGGTGTAGGGTAGGTGTAGGGTAGGTGTAGGGTAGGTGTAGGGTAGGTGTAGGGTAGGTGTAGGGTAGGTGTAGGGTAGGTGTAGGGTAGGTGTAGGGTAGGTGTAGGGTAGGTGTAGGGTAGGTGTAGGGTAGGTGTAGGGTAGGTGTAGGGTAGGTGTAGGGTAGGTGTAGGGTAGGTGTAGGGTAGGTGTAGGGTAGGTGTAGGGTAGGTGTAGGGTAGGTGTAGGGTAGGTGTAGGGTAGGTGTAGGGTAGGTGTAGGGTAGGTGTAGGGTAGGTGTAGGGTCAACAACACGCGAGCTGCTTGCAGCTCGCGCAACAAGCAAATACTAGTTATATTATATAAAACTGCATTACCACTGACTCACTCACTGACATAATTGTTCTCCCAGATGGTGGATGGGGAGGTGGGTATATTTTGACAGATTCGTAAACAAGTGACTCTCGCGAGTATGGGAAAAGTCCCAAACCTCCCCTTTTCCTCCCCCCTCCTCCCCCCCTCTATCGTATCTCGGAAACTAAGGTACCCGTAGAATGTTTTTTTTACGGATTCGTTTAGAGGAGGCTCGGAAAAGTAAAAAGCATTTTTCAAAGTTGACCCCCTCGCCCCCCTTCTCCCCCCCTTTAAGCGGATCTCGGAAGTTGAGAGACTTGGAACATTTCTTTTTTCAGATTCATATAAAGGGGCAATGCTATAGTCACAAACGAACCAGTTTTCAAAGTTGACCCCCTTGCCCCCCTTCTCCCCCCTCCCCCCCCGTTTTGGCTAATCTTTTTTTTTTGGTTTTTTTACGGATTCGTTTAGAGGAGGCTCGGAAAAGTAAAAACCAATTTTCAAAGTTGACCCCCTCGCCCCCCTTCTCCCCCCCTTTAAGCGGATCTCGAAAGTTGAGAGACTTGGAACATTTATTTCCATTTTTCATAGTTGACCCCCTTGCCCCCCTTCTCCCCCCTCCCCCCCCGTTTTGGCGAATCTTTTTTTTTCGTTTTTTTACGGATTCGTTTAGAGGAGGCTCGGAAAAGTAAAAACCATTTTTTAAAGTTGGCCCCCTCGCCCCCCTTCTCCCCCCCTTTAAGCGGATCTCGGAAGTTGAGAGACTTGGAACATTTCTTTTTTCAGATTCATATAAAGGGGCATTGCTATAATCACAAACAAACCATTTTTCAAAGTTGACCCCCTTGCCCCCCTTCTTCCCCCCCCCCCCCCCGTTTTGGCAAATCTTTTTTTGGAGAGGAGGCTCGAAAAAGTAAAAACAATTTTTCAAAGTTGACCTCCTCGCCCCCCTCCTCCCCCCCTTTAAGCGGATCTCGGAAGTTGAGAGACTTGGAGCATTTCTTTTTTCAGATTTATATAAAGGGGCAAAGCTATAGTCACAAACAAACCATTTTTCAAAGTTGACCCCCTTGCCCCCCTTCTCCCCCCTCCCCCCGCTGTTTTTGCGAATCTTTTTTTTTTGTTTTTTTTACGGATTCAGCGTAGGGATCCCGAGTGGAGCGAACGAAGGTTGAGTGGGTAAAGCGAAACTCAGTGCCTGGCGACGACAATCAAACATTAGGGTTATGTTTTCTGGAACTAAGTTTAGGGTAGGTGTAGGGTGGGTGTAGGGTAGGTGTAGGGTAGGTGTAGGGTAGGTGTAGGGTAGGTGTAGGGTAGGTGTAGGGTAGGTGTAGGGTAGGTGTAGGGTAGGTGTAGGGTAAGTGTAGGGTAGGTGTAGGGTAGGTGTTGGGTAGGTGTAGGGTAGGTGTAGGGTAGGTGTAGGGTAGGTGTAGGGTAGGTGTAGGGTAGGTGTAGGGTAGGTGTAGGGTAGGTGTAGGGTAGGTGTAGGGTAGGTGTAGGGTAGGTGTAGGGTAGGTGTAGGGACAACAACACGCGAGCTGCTTGCAGCTCGCGCACCAAGCAAATACTAGTTGATATTTTAAAGTTGGAAAACGGGAGGGATTTCCTCGTGTTCTCTAGAAATAGATTTTATGAGTCACCGTTTATAGTGATCTCGACCAATTTTACGACTAATCGATGTACTCGTATATTGCGTATTTAATGAGTGCATTTAATTACTCGCCGTGCCATTAATAGATAAACTTGTTAAATTAAGTATCTCATTTGTAATAGTACTTATTTTATTACAATTTTCAAATACTCAACACCACAAATAATTACTCATAAATAACTAAAAAGAAGTAAAAGTATTTTAAAGATTTTTGTAATGACGATTATCAATATAATAAAAAAAATCGCTTGTTTGGCACACAAAACTTTCTGTCTACGAAAATAGGGAGGTGATCGGTAGCAAGGATACTAGTAATCGATAATGCTATCATTCAATGTTTCCATACGGGTGCTCATCAGCTACGACACCAATATATTGCTATCCTGAAAACCAGTAGATGCTGATACATTGATGCATGCGGATACTATGTTTATCAAGCTTTCACTGGATTGGTCATTGTACAATCTAACAAGCTTTGCTTTTGAATGTTTACAAAGTAACTGGTTGGTGTTTGTAACTGTACTGAAAATAAAACTGGGATCGGTGAACGTATATTACGTATCGAGACTCCTCCGTGTCTCGGAAAGCAGCGTGGGCCATTTCTAGCTGTCATTTTTAGACTTTAGACAGTCGTTACTTTTATTTATTTTACTTTAACATAACACGGCCAAAAGCCAAGTGCTACTAACTAATTAATTACATAAATGCTTGTAAAATCAAGCCAATTTGTGCTGGACGTAGCGAGTTCATTGGCCCCGAGAAAAGAAGGGCGTAAACCTTCTGGCCATTGCCGCTGAACGCCCCTATCACACCACGAAGACAAGGTTCTTGGATGCCTGGCTGCAGCAGCGACGTAAGGTTGCAAATCGACTCTAACGATTCAACGATGTGTTGGCTATACTCGAGTTATTTCCAGGTTCTGGGTTGCCTACTTCTGGATCAGCACTCCTGGTGTCCAGGTCCCGAGGTTCAGCTCGACAGGATCGAAAAGGGGTGTCTTCATAAGGGTTGAAGTTGATGAATTAAATGAAACACTAAGTTATTCAGTACACGGCACGATTCTAGGGCTCTCAACAATTTCTGAGACTTGATTCTATATAAGAATTACTTCTTATTTACTAAGACAAGTACAAGCGACTAGCTTTGGATGACTACAAATTCTATTTGGGCCCGGGGGGTGTATATACCCTCGGACCGTGCCATTATTGAGAGCCCCGCAAATTCTCGCCGAAAATAATTTTTATTTCTGTAAAAAACCCTTATCAACATTTGGTAAATAGGGTTACCGCACCCCTTCCACGGTGCTATCAATAGCTGGATTTCTTCGTACTGTAACACAGTAACGCCCCCTATCTCTGTATCTAATCCATATACCTAATTTCCAGGTATTGATAGCTTCCCTAGACTAATTCCATGAAATAAAGGAACAATTTCCTTTATTTCTCGGTTAAAACCTTAATAGCTTTTAACCTAGCCTAAGGATATCTATAGGTTGGGTTGACCTGCTGGTGCCAATAGCAGGCTGTCTGTTGACGTCTAGAAAAAGCTTATTTTCGGGAATCTTCTATGTGATATCATCCCTTATGTAATGAATCTATAAATTCCTAAGTCATTTCACCGATTTTAGGACTTCCTACTTAGGCTAACCAGACAATCACCGCCTATTATGGGGATTCTGGTAGCCGATAGACCACACTTTACATTTCTAGTGTTCATATAAGTCTATCTAGGCTATATGCACATAAGGTGCCTCGATATGTACAAACTCGATAGCTGGTCACTTTCTTTGCGCCCAGCTATCAGAGAAACTATTCATAAAACCCTAACAAGATTGGGACGACACGATGGCGCGTTTTCCGGGCCATCGGGAGGTCCCCAAAAATTCCTTATTTTCGGAATTCCCAGGGGTGTATAGTCCCGGGGAATGCCAGAAACTGACTAAAAATTACATTTCCAGAAACCTATTTTCTGGAATTGTACTTAAACTACTTGGGCGATTTTCGCTCCAAAGTGATGGCTTGGTAGCTAGTCCAGCAAGCCATCAGAAAGTACTTACACCATGAGTACATCTATTCCCTTCAGGGAGTTATTCCACCTGAAGGGTCTACAAATTTCAACGTTTTACGTTGTTTACATTTTTCACGACTGTTTATCTCGCTGACTATCCAAGCGATTCTTCCCATCTAGAAACCGCCTGGAAGCCCTTTTAACAAGCTTTCCAATGGTAGTACTTTTACCAGTACACCTATATGTTTTCTAGGTACTTAGGGCACCTAAACCCGTAAGCATTTGCCGAAAACCAGATAAACAGCAGTTTTCTATTATATACCGACTTTATATCTCAAGTAAATGGGCTTTATATAAAATACTACGCTAACTATGAGGTGTATATAGGTTTCCTGTCTCGGTCTAGGTCTCCCATATACCCTAAAATGACCTAAAACCATATATTCGGTGTTTGAGATATCAAGTCAATATTCATATTTACATAGCAGAAACTATGTGGTTTTCACATAGTTTCATAATTATGTACTGATTTCATGTCCAGTACATAGGATAAGCCCTTAAAAACATGATTTTAATTACTATAATTTTTCCAAAAAACTCCCAAAGTATATATACCGGGTGGGGCCACCTCGCGGCCCATTCGGAACTAATCCGTCGTCGAGCAATGACGTATCGTACGACAGAAATTTATGTTTTTTGCTATGATAACTCTTATCAGTATGCTTTCTAACGCTTTTACTCTATTAAGGGTGAACTATTGAACCCTATAACATACTGACAAATACTAAAAACATCATACTACTATCTCAAAAAATGTAGGTAAAATTTTAGTATAAATATGAAAGTGCCTCTAAAAATCATTTCAGTATTAGATGGCGCGCCGTGGTGAGCAGACATGTCTACACATACAAACTTTAACTTTTATGAACCATTTAGTATGGTTGATGACGCTTCGTCGCGAACACAATTGATTAATTGTACTTTCAAGCGATTTCCCAGCACTCAGATGTTGGGCAATTAAAGTTCTTAGCTACCTTACAGAATAATATCCATTTGTAGAACATACAATATAGATGCGAAACGCACAGAACCGATCAGTGTGGCTACGCTTGGGGGAGGCCTATGTCCAGCAGTGGACGTCTTTCGGCTGAAATAATGATGATTATGATAGACCATATCGTACGTATCGTTGAAAGATTGCCACTTTTCAACATTCCCAAAGTGTCGTATCGTGTATACTTGGGTGGTGACCATAAGCTTTTAGAGTAAGGTTATTTTGAGTGTGCTGGGGCACATGTATATGACTTGTATATATCTGCTACTTTTTTACAGTCGGACTCTGGTAGTTTTGACTCGTCAGGGTACGGGGGTAGGTACCTATTTAAAACTTTGTTTTATTTTTAAAACTTGTTTTGTTGTTCTAAATTTGAATTAACAATAGATACTTTGTATGTATCATATGTCGTAAGCCAATTGTTGAACTGGACCAATTAAGATCTGCCTGGGCACATCACGGCATTTCTCAGTCTGTCTGTCTGTTACTTTTCGATTCCACATCTTGAAGACTGGACGGCTTTAAATGAAACGTAGAAAACGGGTCGACCATGTTCTAGATTAGGACATAAGAAACGGTTATTTGTATAAATGGATACTTTTATTCCAGGATCACGTTCCCTTGAGAAAATTTCATGCGGTCTACCGCAGAAGCCGTTGGCAGAAGCTAGTAAATTTATAATACGGATTTCTAGTTGGCTTAGTACGTACGTTATAAGTTGACACAGTAGACAGATTATTAATTTTGGTAAATATTAATGTTTCTGAGCCAGACACGAGAATTGTGTTTTTTGTGATTGTTATTTTATGGTTAAATAATATTAATACTATGTTGACTGACATAAAAAAATATATGCTTAGGCTATGTTGACAGGATGAATGAAAGGAGACTAACAAAAGGTACAAGGCAGACGTAAGTGCAAATTCCGGGAGGGGACGCCCCTTTTTTTTCTTTTTTTTTGCGTGGAGAAATGCTCATGCATACTGAACTACCACGGGGAGATAGTGCAGTTATGTGGGACTCTACCCCACTAAAACTCCACGTTGTCCTCCTGTGCCGCTTGAATAACACACATGACAAATTGACAATTTTGACAATTTTGATTAATTTTAAGCTGATTTCTCGTGTCTCCTGTGCGGGTCACAAATAAATACTTTTCTTTCTTTTCTTTTTTTATACATGGTGATATTCTTCGGAAAGGTCAGGTGCGCAGTACGTATAACCGGCGTATGTGTATGACTAGATGTATGAACGTAAATTACGCAAAAGGAGTATGTAAGCATCACAGCAGGTTGCATTCTGAGGAACTCGTGGCTAAATAATAACAGCCACACGGGTCGATCATCAAGGTTAAGCAACGCTTGACGAGGTCGGTCCGTGGATGGGTGACCATTTCAACATACCGAGTTTCCTCCGTGCCTCGGAAAGCACGCTAAGCCGTTGGTCCCGGCTGTCTTTGACAGTTGTTACGGATAGTCAGAAGCTTGAAATCTGACACCGGTCTTGCCAAGGGGTTACCTTACCCAGTTACTGGGTTGTGAAGATCAGATAGGCAGTCGCTCCATGTAAAACACTGGTACTTAGCTGAATCCGGTAAGACTGGAAGCCGACCCCAATATAGTTGGGAAAAGGCTAGGCAGATGATGAGCAGGTTGCATTCTGTAGTTTCTGCCTACCCCTTGAAAAATAGGCGTGAGTTTATGTATATTGGTATGTGTGTATGTTGTTTACCTAATTTTAATGAATACTAACATAACCTAGCTGCACGACTATATTTTTATTCAATTTATTTATCATCTTTTTGTAATTTTTTTACTTAAAATTAAATTACAAATAGAATAATTATCTCAGTTTTATTTATATTATTTAATTTCATGAATAATCTTTTATCTGTTATTAGGGACTGTGTACAAAACCTGTAGGGTAACCTTAATAAATAAATAAAATATTCAAATTATAAATATAATTATGTTGGTTTACTTCATTCAGAAACATTTGTATAAGCACGTAAACTAAGGCACGTAGCATTTAATTTATTGCATTGGACATTCACAAAAATATGGTACTAGCTGTCCTACGCGGCTTCGCTCCCGTCAACTGGCTATCTACCTACCCATCTACCCTACCTAACCTACATACCGAAAGCTCTCAAAAATGAATATTTTTGCCCGTTTTTACAACATTTTTCATGTATGCTCCGCTCCTATTGGTTGTAGCGTGATGTTACATAGCCTATAGCACTCAGGAATAATGTAGCTTTCTACCAGTGAAAAAAACCTACCTCGATAAATGGACTATCTAACACAAAAATAATGTTTCAATTCCAACCAGTACTTCCTGTGATTAGTGCATTCAAACAAACAAACAAACTCTTCAGCTTTATAATATCAGTATAGATTTGGTATCAAAATTAAGGTCTATTTATACATAAAACCTACAGTTCTAAAATCATGCCAATGTTTTCGAAAATCCCTTATATTTTTCTACTGCATAGTCGTATCATAGGGATCACCCATACAGGAAAATTGCAGTCCAACTCGACCTTTGTCAACAGGACAATGATTATTTCTGAAGAATACCTAGTTGGGAAAACCCGAGGCCCCGAGTAGTATTTCATAAGTATTTACAAAAACCTCAATAAAGATAAATCACAAGCACACCACACGTCACTCAGCACAAATAATAATTATGTAAAGCAGTATTATTCCAAGAAAAATACTTGTTTTGGAATAATCTATTCAGAAATATTAACACTGGTCCGTCTGGGACAGAGGTCCCCAAAGTTTTTTGTCTCGTACACAATTTGCCAAGTTTTTCGGTTTTAATATATATGTATACATATATATATGTATGTATGTATATATATACATATATATATGTATATATAGATAGAACCCCAGTTTACGTTAAATTGTTTTTACGCAAATTCATTGACTTCGAAGTTTGTGACAGTTAGTACTACTACAGTGCTAACTCTGAAATATTTAAATTTCTAATAAAGAAAACACATGTCAAGTTGTATACATTTTTTATAAATTAAAATGATACTAAAATGTTGTATCTCTTACATAACATTAATCAGCAAAAATATCAAATGTTTAGTGGGAGGAATGAACCAATGCTATATATTAATTTTTCAATATTTCAATTTAGTTAAGTAATAGTGAGTAGGCTGAAGTCGAGGACCCCTTCTAAGTCGTCGGTCGCTACAGATCACTTTAGATATTACTGATCTAGGACCTATAAAAGCAGGAAACACTAGATACGAAGCGTAAACAAGTTACGTAAGTTCGTTCTAGCGTCGCTCATGTCACCCAACCATCAAAACTAAGCGGGAAAAACGAAGTAGATTTACATAGGAAACTAAGGCAAATAATGCAATGTTAAGGGGAGAGGATTCTGACATATACCAAGGCAAGCGTTGGATTGGTATCTCCAAGGCTAAAGAAAGCGTGGCCGTCTCCGTCAATCCTAGCATCGCACCGTGAGCGGCGAGTATTGGCATGAGATGGAGCGAGGTGAACGGTGAAGCTCAAGACCGATCGCGATGGAGGACTACATACTGTGGATGCCCTCTGACCCATCCAGGGGACGTAGAACATTAAGTAAAGTATGTCAAGGGCCCTCCTCCGGTGTCTCTTGACACTTCGATTTGGCGATTCGGGATTGTCGATATGGCTAGCTCGATATGTTACATCGCTTGCATAATTTAAAAATAATAAATAAAAATGTTTATTTCATCAACTTGTGTAACTTTGAAGTCACCTTTTAAGCAAAGATTTGCTTGCATTAGGTGGCTTCGCTCCTCCAGTTTACATTAACTATACAAAAGTGTGAGAAAAAGTAAAAAATAAACAAAAACAGTATACCATTTTGAAAAAATGCCAGAACTCTAACAATAAAAAAATACTCAAACTATGTATGTAGGTATGTAAATAAGGAGTGCGCGCGGTGTTATGTGTGTGTGAGGGGCAGTATGTTTTTTGATGGCGGTGTGTGTGATGTAGGGGTGTGAATGTTAGTGCGGAAGGTGTGATTTGTGTACTTTTTGTTTAGTCTAGCGAAAGTTTGTATCTGTAAATTATGATTATGTATTTTGGGCATAATGTGATTGTATGGAGCATAGCATCGATTTCTTTGTAGGTTTTGCTCTTCAACCATTCTGTGAGTGTCTTTTTGCAGTCGCGGTATGTCATTGTGTATATGGAGGAGTTTAGTTGAGGAAATTGTATAAGCGAGAGGATTGCTTTATGTATTGTCTTGTAGCAAATGTAGTTTTGACTGGGGTTTCTGGAGCTACTTTATTCTTCCTCTTAGTTTAATTATCCTGGGAGTGACAAAGGGAAAGGGAAGGGATTTATGCTTTTTCAAAGTTATCAGGAGGGCGTAGAGCTTTCTAGCTGACAAGAGGTTCGAAGTTGAGTATAGGTTTGCGGTGGGGAATAATCGAAGTTTAAAAAAATTACTTTCAGTAAAGCTCTCTGCGCCCTTTCCAGTTCCAAAAACTTTGTTTTACATGCTCCACCCCAAATTGGTAAACAGTACGTCAGTATGGATTTACCCAGAGACACATAAATTTGCTGGATAAGATCTTTAGTAGCCACGTGCCGGAGAGTTTTGAAGGTCCAAATTAATTGCCTGACTCTGTTCATTATCAGTTCTAGATGCAAGTGCCACGATAGCCTTTGGTCGAGCATAACACCAAGGTATTTAGTGCTACTTACTTTACTAACTTTTAAACAAGAGCAGTTAGTTTTAAACAAAAACATGTATGTATTTTAATCTGGAGATCTTGAGATGGCTGAGTACGATTGTCAATGGAGAAACAAATGTAGTTAGTCTTTGAGACATTTAAAGTCAAAAAGTTACGTTCGAGCCAGGTAGCTATTGTAGACAAGCCACGTTCGGCAGCGCGACCGGCGCTGTTCCAAGTTTCTCCCGAGATAACAATTGTCATCAGCATAGGAGAATATGTGAGCACCGCCAATTGTCATGTTACAAAGGCTGTTTATATAAATGAGAAACAGCGTTGGGCCGAGCACACTACCTTGTCCCACTCCGTATGTGACTATTTCTTCGGAACTAGTGACTGATCCTATCTTAACTACATATCTGCGTTCGCTTAGATATTCTTTAAAGAGTTTAAGTGATATTCCTCAATGCCTTCTAACCTGCGCAAGAGTGTAGGTACACTGACTGTATCGAAGGCTTTTTTAGGGTTCCGTACCCAAAGGGTAAAAACGGGACCCTATTACTAAGACTCCGCGGTCCGTCTGTCTGTCTGTCTGTCACCAGGCTGTATCACATGAACCGTGATAGCTAGATAGTTGACATTTTCATAGATGACGTATTTCTGTTGCCGCTATAACAACAAACTAAAAACAGAATAAAATAAATATTTAAGTGGGGCTCCTATATAACAAACGTGATTTTCTTTAACGTGATTTTTATTTTAAATTTGGAAAACAGGAGGGATTTCCTCGTATTCTCTAGAAATAAATTTTATGAGTCACCGTTTATTGTGATCTCGACCATTTTTACGACTAATCAATTATTATTAATTACTCGCCGTGCCATTAATAGATAAACTTGTTCTTCCTTGCTCCTCCTTGGCTCGGAAAGCAGTGTGGGCCATTTATAGCTGCCATTTTAAGACTTTAGATAG
>OX411760.1:15000-25000 GCA_948252205.1 Orthosia incerta
ACCTAACCTAACCTAACCTAACCTAACCTAACCTAACCTAACCTAACCTAACCTAACCTAACCTAACCTAACCTAACCTAACCTAACCTAACCTAACCTAACCTAACCTAACCTAACCTAACCTAACCTAACCTAACCTAACCTAACCTAACCTAACCTAACCTAACCTAACCTAACCTAACCTAACCTAACCTAACCTAACCTAACCCTGGAGTTCATGTGCCTGGTGGATCAAACACTACTAGACAGTAGTAATGTGCAGTCGGTCCGAATATTTACCGACGGCAGCAAGATTGAGGGGAAGGTCGGAGCCGCATTATCCATTTGGGATAATGATGGCGAAGTCCGGAACCTCAAGCTCTGCCTTGCCGCGTACTGCACAGTCTACCAGGCGGAACTCCTGGCCATTTGCAAGGCTACTGAAGTGATCCTCGCGCGGCAAGAGGCGAGCTTTGGTTTGTATAGCGACTCAATGTCATCATTGCAGACGCTTGCAAACCATGGCTCTCTCCATCCCCTGGCGGTGCGCGCGCGCGCCAATTTGGCTAAGGCCTTGCACCAGAGCAAAGCTGTGTCTTTATTCTGGATCAAGGCCCACGCGGGCCTGCCGGGGAATGAGCGGGCGGATGAGCTAGCGAAGGAGGCAGCATTGTCGTCACGGAGGAAGCCGGATTACGACCAATGTCCGATTTCTTTCATCAAGCGACAGATTCGTCTGGAGACGCTTGAGGAATGGAATCGGAGATATGTGTCGGGCGAGACGGCCTCGGTGACGAAAATGTTTCTTCCGGACGCGATAACGGCTTTCCGCATTGTTCAACAGGTGCGGCCAACGGGTGTTCTCACGCAGGTTCTGACGGGGCACGGTGGGTTCTCTGAATACTTGAATCGCTTCAAGTGTAAGGAGAGCCCATCGTGTCTCTGCGACCCTGGAGTCGCGGAAACTGTCCAGCACATACTAGTAGAATGCCCGCTATTTATCAGGGAGCGCTACCAACTCGAGTGTGAGCTGGACAGGAAGCTGACCAGGGAGAGCTTGTGTGGGTTTATGGGTAAAAAACTGAGGGAAAAGTTTTTAATTTACTGCACTAATTTGGCCAACACAGTAATCTGTCGAAATAAAAGTTAATAAACAATGTACTTCATTTGTACTATAATAGTATTGAACAGATGCAAAATTGTATATAGCAGTAAGTAAATTAGTACCTAAGAGTTTGTATATATAGATTATAAGATTACAATAAGTGTGTTTTTAAAAAGAGAATAATTTGTAAATTATATCAGCATCCAATTGTATCCAATTGTATTATTTGCCCTATCTGTGATAATAAAGTATGCCCTTAGACTAGATTTTAACGAAAGTGGGCGTCCTACCCACGGAATGCATGGTGATGGATGAATGAAAGATACAGTATGATGAATGAATGTGCGAGAGGCATACAAGTGAGAACTGGCATGAGAGAAGTTGAAGAACAGAATAGGCGCCAACCAAATAATGAGTTGGTGGGATTAGTATTTAGCATAAAAAAAAAAAAAAAAAAAAAAAAAAAAAAAAAAAAAACCTAACCTAACCTAACCTAACCTAACCTAACCTAACCTAACCTAACCTAACCTAACCTAACCTAACCTAACCTAACCTAACCTAACCTAACCTAACCTAACCTAACCTAACCTAACCTAACCTAACCTAACCTAACCTAACCTAACCTAACCTAACCTAACCTAACCTAACCTAACCTAACCTAACCTAACCTAACCTAACCTAACCTAACCTAACCTAACCTAACCTAACCTAACCTAACCTAACCTAACCTAACCTAACCTAACCTAACCTAACCTAACCTAACCTAACCTAACCTAACCTAACCTAACCTAACCTAACCTAACCTAACCTAACCTAACCTAACCTAACCTAACCTAACCTAACCTAACCTAACCTAACCTAACCTAACCTAACCTAACCTAACCTAACCTAACCTAACCTAACCTAACCTAACCTAACCTAACCTAACCTAACCTAACCTAACCTAACCTAACCTAACCTAACCTAACCTAACCTAACCTAACCTAACCTAACCTAACCTAACCTAACCTAACCTAACCTAACCTAACCTAACCTAACCTAACCTAACCTAACCTAACCTAACCTAACCTAACCTAACCTAACCTAACCTAACCTAACCTAACCTAACCTAACCTAACCTAACCTAACCTAACCTAACCTAACCTAACCTAACCTAACCTAACCTAACCTAACCTAACCTAACCTAACCTAACCTAACCTAACCTAACCTAACCTAACCTAACCTAACCTAACCTAACCTAACCTAACCTAACCTAACCTAACCTAACCTAACCTAACCTAACCTAACCTAACCTAACCAGTAGTTAGCCACCCGCGCGCCCGAACGGTCACGTTTTCCGAGCTCCGTAGCGTCGAAATCAAGCTCCGCAGCGAAGAAACAGTGAAAAAATCGTGTATTCGGCCTTTCGCGACGTAAAAACCCGTGCGATACCTTAAAAGTTGCGCGCTGACGAGCACTAACGAATGGTGTTTTCAGAATTAAAATCGGTTAAAAACTGAAAGAATTGTGACGAAAAGAAAACGCAAAAAACGGCAAAAAGTGCAAACAAAAGTATAAAGTGGCGTGCGGCGCTCGATTAGTCGCTGCGACCTATAAATTTTAAATTACCCAGTGAAGTGATACCTAAGTGCCTACATCCTCACGAAATTTTGGATTTTTTGACCCCTCCTAAGAGGGTCTTTTACCCCCTTTTACGGAGCGCGGGAGCAGAAATCACGGCCAAAAGGTAAACATTGCGGGAGATAATTTATAAAACGCGATTAGTCGCTGCGACCTATAGTTTTTATTAGCTGTAAAATAGTGGTAGCTCATAGACTATAACCCATAAAAAACTCAGATTTTTTAAGTGAGTGTAAAATACTTTCGCGACATTATTTTACCAAACCGGGAGTGAAATTGACAAAATCTCGCCGAAAAGTTCAAACTTTTTCAAAGTTGAGGGAATTCCACCCAAAATAGTGTTTAAAAGTGATAAACTTAGTGCTATCAACAATCCTAGACCACTGGAAGCAATTTTCCGTGAAGTCCTAGGCCTTAAACAGCGGCTTAAGGCGCCCGCAGAAATTCCACGCGCAGAAAAACCCACGGGAACCAGTCCAGGAACGCGATCCTCGAGATCTGTGGACCTGGAAAGGTACCTGGGCCAGCCAGCAACCACCCTGGAAAGTTTCGCGAGGATCCTAGGACTCTAAGTGCCGACAAAAAGTATTTGCTGTTTTTAAATTTTATTTTTTCCATTTTAATATTTTTTAACATTCCCAGCACTATCATTATCACCCAATTTAAAATAGAGTTCAATAGAATAGCTAATTGCCAATCATATAAAAAATCAGTGTTAAATTTAAACTCAATTTTCTATTTTTAAACTAAATTTCCTTAAAATCACATTTCTTTCGCACGCTTCATGTTAACGTGGTAATTCTGTTGTTACGCATCGGAGACCTAAATCTGGTCATAACTTGGTCTAGGTTAGACCTAGACAGAAAGTGAAGCCAGATTTGGAGTTTCTGGAGCCCAAGCTTATAATTTGCTAATTTAGAATTTTAAAATACCGACAAATAAAAAAGTGCATTTTCAAAGTGCCATCGGGAATGTTAAAGAACACTGCGTAGTACTTACCGACTTTTACTGATTTAACTTAAAATACTCTGGAACTTTATATGTTTTGTGTGTCTTGTGTGTTTTGTGTGTTCACGTATGGACCTAAAATAATTCTGTTTTTATTCTTAATTTTACATTTTAATAATTCTGCTAAACCAAGCAAAACTGACCCGTATTAATAGGGCCATAAGGTTGTGATCTTCTTTCTCTTGGTGTTAGTTTAGATCTTAAAAATTTCTTTAATTTAATAATTATTACATTTTATAATAACTCAAAATAGACCAGTATTATAAGGACATAGAGTCAATTCTAATTCCCCTCACGGGTACTTAAAACCTGTTAAATAACAAAAATCTTTTATTAAAATTCATTACACAAAATTGACCCGTATTGTAGGGACATAGAGTCAATTTTATTTTCCTCACGCGTTTAAAACCGGGTAATCAACAAAAATCTTTCTATTTTTAAAATTAATTACGCAAAATTGACCCATAATTGTAGGGACATAGGGTCGATTATATTATTATCTCATTTCTATATCGTGTTATTTTTAATTCATTTTCTATTTTACAAGTCAATTTTATTTACCCAGTAGGGACCGTAAACGTAGGGACGTAAGGACGATTTTATTTCTCCTCACGTGTTTAATTAATTAACAAAAATCTCTTTTTATTTTTCTTTTTATTTTTTAATTACGCAAAATTGACCCGTATTTCTAGGGAGATAGGGTCGATTTTATTATTACTTCATTATTTCATTTCTATTTCGTGTTATTTTAATTCATTTTCTCTTTTTAATTCCAATCTAATTTACCCAGTAGGGACCCGTATGTTTAGGGACATAAGGTCGATTTTCATATTTTATTTTTCATTAATTATCTCTCAATTTTATTAAAACTGAAATAACTCTAAAACGGAGCGAGTTAGCCCGATTTTGAGGTCGACCTACGTACACTAGTGTAACTAGTGTACGTGCCGAGACCCCAGATCACCTCCTCCAGACCCCCCCAAATTAAATTTTATTTTATCAATTATTCAAATTTTATTTTATTTCAACTTAATTCTAACTATTTTACACATTATAAATTAAAAATTATACACAATAGCCCAGTAAGGTAGGGAGGACCAAGCCCCTTATCCCCCAGAGCAACAAACAGAATTTTGTCATTTTCCAAAATAATTAAGCCGCCACTGAATCTGAACCGACCTTCAAAACTATAACACTAAAACGCTGATAACTCGTTAACGGAGAGAGATAGCCCGATTTTGAGGTCGACCTACGTACACTAGTGTAACTAGTGTACGTGCCGAGACCCCAGATCACCTCCTCCAGACCCCCCCAAATTAAATTTTATTTTATCAATTATTCAAATTTTATTTTATTTCAACTTAATTCTAACTATTTTACACATTATAAATTAAAAATTATACACAATAGCCCAGTAAGGTAGGGAGGACCAAGCCCCTTATCCCCCAGAGCAACAAACAGAATTTTGTCATTTTCCAAAATAATTAAGCCGCCACTGAATCTGAACCGACCTTCAAAACTATAACACTAAAACGCTGATAACTCGTTAACGGAGAGAGATAGCCCGATTTTGAGGTCGACCTACGTACACTAGTGTAACTAGTGTACGTGCCGAGACTCCAGATCACCTACTCCAGACCCCCCCAAATTAAATTTTATTATCTCTTGTTTATTTTTATTATCAAAAATTTTTAAATTTTACATTTTCTTTTTATTATAAATTAGTATTAGGTATTAAGTTAGGTATTAAGTAAGCTATAGTAGGGACGTTTACAACATACAAAATTTTTTTTTTTTTTTTTTTTTTTTTTTTTTTTTTTTTTTTTTTTTTTTTTTTTTTTTTTTTTTCTCTCGGCTCTTAAGTATAATATAAGACCGTAGGAGTAAAGAAAACTACACAAAATGATTAGGACGCCAGGATTAAACCGTAAAACGGAGGAGACAGAGCTCCCTAAGACTTCTTCTGAAGGGGCACACACCACCACCCAAACCCCTCTTAATATCATCATCCCACCCACCCAACCATCCATAGCAATAGTTGAAACTCCCAAACAAAGGGACAAAGTAGCCGAAGCGAAGCTTTGCTTAATCAAAATAAAATCACAACTAAGACTATCGAGGAATATAAAAACAGAGATAAAAGACGAGATAACCTCGGCGGCGGAGAACTTGTACCAATTGGTGAAGGAGATAGGTCAGATAACTATTAAAAAGAAGGATATAAACAAAACATTCACCCAGCAAGAGGAAAGGGAACCAGAGGCTGATAAAATAGAGATAGAAAAACAACTGTTACAAAAACTAACCGAACATAGCGACCAGATAGAAAAAAATAGAATAGAAATGGAACGCCTTAGGGAAACGATAGAGAAGGGACATAAGGACATTGAAGCAAGGGCAACCTACGCGAGTGTAGTGGCCGCTTCCCCGAGGACGCAGCCCCCGGAGCACGCGGCTATTCACTCGGTGGTAATAACATCAACAGACGAGGAGGAAACAAGCGACCAAGTAATGGAGAAGATAAGAAAGGCGGTCAACGCAAAAGAGGAAGGCTTCCAGATAGATAGGGTACGTAAGGCAAGAGGCAGAAAAGTGATCTTGGGATGCAAGTCGAAAACAGAAGTAGATAGGGTAAGAGAGAGACTAAACAAAGAAGGTGCGGATCTGAGAGTGGAAGAGATTAAAAATAAGGACCCATTAATAATCATAAGAAACGTTAATAGGTTCAACACAGACGAGGACATAGGCAAAGCGCTGAGACAGCAAAATAAGCATCTGTTAAAGGACGTACCGGAGGAACAATACAGAGCCACAATTAGATATAAGAAGAGCGCGCGGAACCCTCACCAGCAACATGTGGTACTGAGTGTGTCCCCCCAAGTATGGAGTATACTAACGGCGGCAAACTGCATACATATCGATATGCAGAGACTGAGGGCAGAAGATCAGTCGCCGTTGGTCCAGTGCTCGAAGTGTCTGGGATACGGGCACACAAAGAAAACGTGCCATGAGGAGAAGGACAGATGCGCTCATTGCGGAGGGTCACACTTCCGAACGGAATGCGAAGTCTACCACGCAAATGAGGCGCCGGCATGTATAAACTGCCAGAAGGCAAGCATAATAAATAACAGGCACAACGCATTCAGCTCGGACTGCCCGGTACGCACAAAATGGGAGACTTTAGCGAGGTCCACAGTAGCCTACCAGTGTTAAGGTGGATACGGGCAATAACCGGAACAGCACAGAAAAACAAGGAGGACACCAGTATCGCGTAATACAAGCCAACCTGCAGAGGTGCAAACAAGCAACAGATGAGCTGATCATGGAGGCAGCTAAAAGGAAGGTTGCGTTTGCACTTCTGCAGGAACCATACACCGGATCAAGCAAGAAAATGAAAACCTACCAGGGCACCCGAACGATCCAATTTGAAGGAAACACGGACAAAACAAACAAGTCTGCAATTGTGGTGTTCGATGACAACATTGACGTAACCCAGTGCCCCAGGCTGACCACAGAAAACATTGCAGTGGCACGACTGAGAACTGAGGCCTGGAACATTGTTGTCATCTCGGTATACCTGGAGGGAGATGCAAAAATAGAAGAAGACATAGAACACATCCAAGAAATTATCAAAGTAGTGGGAAATAAAAGCATGATACTGGGGGGGGATGTAAACGCGTGGAACATATGGTGGGGGAGTAGGGAGAATAATAGGAGAGGGCAAGAGTTGGCAGGAGCATTGGACGAGATGGAGCTGCACATTCTCAACCAAGGCTTCAAACCCACCTTTGATTGTCACAGAGGAGGAAGGCATTTTACAAGCTGTGTGGACATCACGGTGTGCACGTCAGATATGCTTGGCAAAATAGCAAACTGGAGACTGGACGGTAACCTCACAGTGTCAGACCACAAAGCAATCCTGTTCGAAGTAAATCTGAGAAAATCAAAAGGCATAGATATTAAAAGAACAACTAGAATTTATAACACAAGAAAAGCAGATTGGACAGAATTCAGAACAGACATTAAACAGAATTGGGAAAGAATAAACATTAATTTGGAAGAAATAACAAAAATAACGACAGAAGAAGAACTAAACAATAAAGTAGAAGAATACACTAAAGTCATAGAAGAAGCATGCAAACGAAATATACCTGAGGCCGGACAAAAGAAGAAAGCAGGATTGTCTTGGTGGACAGAAGAACTGACACAGAAGAAGAAAGAGGTGAAAACACTCAAAAAGCGCATACCAAATGCCGCTCAGGTGCGCAGAGAGAGTGTTGTCCAAGCATATCTGGACGCGAAGGAGGAATACCGGCAGCTTGTGGAGAAAGCCAGAACAACAAGCTGGAAAAAGTTCTGCGAAAAACAAGATAGGGAAACCATGTGGGATGGAATATATAGGGTGATAGGCCGCACGACAGTTAGGCAGGAGGACACCCCCCTGATTAAAAATGGGAAAGTATTGGAAGGCGAAGAGTCTGCCAGGGCTCTAGCGGAGGCATTCTATCCGGAAGACGATGCGCTGTCGGACAGTGTAGCCCACAAGGCAATTAGAATTAGGGCAGAAAAATTGAGCGAGGACAAAGGTGATGAGCTACCTGACCCTCCATTCACTATCGAAGAGCTGATGATTGCGACGGATAGCTTCAACCCAAAAAAGGCGCCAGGGCTAGATGGGTTCACTCCGGACATATGTAGGGCAGCCATAGCGTGCAAACCGGAGTTATTTTTAGCGTTGCTCAATAAATGCCTAGAGCTATCGCTCTTCCCTACGGTGTGGAAAGAGGCGGTAATAGTTATCTTAAGGAAACCGGGGAAAGATGACTACTCAAATCCCAAATCCTACCGGCCGATTGGGCTATTGCCGGTATTAGGGAAAATTTATGAGAAGATGCTGGTGAAGCGAGTCAGGTGGCATACCCTCCGACAAATGAGTCCCAAGCAGTACGGGTTCACACCGCAACGCAGTGCCGAGGACTCCCTCTATGACCTTATCAAGCATATCAGATCAAAACTGAAAGAGCAAAAAATTACATTAGTCATATCGCTCGACATAGAGGGAGCCTTCGACAGTGCTTGGTGGCCCGCGGTAAGATGTAGGCTAGCCGAATCAAATTGCCCAGAAAATATCCGCAAAGTTTTAGATAGTTACCTGACGAACCGGAAGGTCAGGGTGAGATACGCTGGAGCAGAAGCTCGGAAGGCAACAGAGAAGGGATGTGTCCAAGGTTCCATCGGGGGACCCACATTCTGGAACGCTTTGCTGGATCCGTTATTAGCCAGTCTGGAAATGGGAGGGAACTACTGTCAGGCGTTCGCTGACGATGTGGTTCTGGTTTTCTCCGGCGATACAGCACTCGAGGTCCAGAGACAGGCGAATGCCGCCCTAAAACATGTCCAGGAGTGGGGTGAAGACAATAAACTGAAGTTTGCGCCTCAAAAGACAAAGGCCATGATAATTACAAACAAACTGAAGCACGACACACCACTTCTGAGCATGGGAGGGGTGGACATAGCCATGTCAAAGGAGATAAAGATACTGGGGTTGACGATAGACCATAAACTAACATTCAATGCACACGTAGCAAATGTCTGCCGCAAGGCATTGAACATATACAAACAGTTAGCGAGGGCAGCAAAAGTGGAGTGGGGGATCTCGCCGGAGATAACCAGAACTATATACGTAGCAGTAATAGAGCCTATTATAATGTACGCAGCAAGTGCCTGGTATCCAGCTGCTGAGAAATTAGGGATTAGGAAGTTTTTGAATGAGGTTCAGCGCGGATTCGTACAAAAAATGATAAAGTCTTATAGGACCACTTCGCTCAACGCGGCATTGTTGCTCTCGGGGATGCTTCCGCTGGATCTTAGGATCAGGGAAGCAGCCTCTCTTTATGAAATAAAAAAGGGACACTCAGTAAGAGTAGTCGGGGATAGGAGAGTGGAGCGACCCACACCGTATGTGGAACTACCACACCCAGCGACCCAAAAGGCAATAGAGTTCAAATTGGTGGCAGACGAGGCAGAGCTGGCCCAGCAAGAGGATGCCAGATATAAAATATATACTGACGGTAGTAAAATGAACGACAAAGTTGGGGCGGCTCTATCCTTTTGGGATGGAGACGTTGAAATTGAAACCAAAAAACTCAAGCTGGACCAGTTCTGCACCGTATACCAGGCGGAGTTACTGGCGCTGGTGAAGGCTACCGAGATTGCGACCGAACGGTCCGGTGGTAGCTTCAATATCTACAGCGACTCTAGGTCGGCTCTTGAGGCGATTACGCACG
>OX411760.1:30000-37500 GCA_948252205.1 Orthosia incerta
TAACCTAACCTAACCTAACCTAACCTAACCTAACCTAACCTAACCTAACCTAACCTAACCTAACCTAACCTAACCTAACCTAACCTAACCTAACCTAACCTAACCTAACCTAACCTAACCTAACCTAACCTAACCTAACCTAACCTAACCTAACCTAACCTAACCTAACCTAACCTAACCTAACCTAACCTAACCTAACCTAACCTAACCTAACCTAACCTAACCTAACCTAACCTAACCTAACCTAACCTAACCTAACCTAACCTAACCTAACCTAACCTAACCTAACCTAACCTAACCTAACCTAACCTAACCTAACCTAACCTAACCTAACCTAACCTAACCTAACCTAACCTAACCTAACCTAACCTAACCTAACCTAACCTAACCTAACCTAACCTAACCTAACCTAACCTAACCTAACCTAACCTAACCTAACCTAACCTAACCTAACCTAACCTAACCTAACCTAACCTAACCTAACCTAACCTAACCTAACCTAACCTAACCTAACCTAACCTAACCTAACCTAACCTAACCTAACCTAACCTAACCTAACCTAACCTAACCTAACCTAACCTAACCTAACCTAACCTAACCTAACCTAACCTAACCTAACCTAACCTAACCTAACCTAACCTAACCTAACCTAACCTAACCTAACCTAACCTAACCTAACCTAACCTAACCTAACCTAACCTAACCTAACCTAACCTAACCTAACCTAACCTAACCTAACCTAACCTAACCTAACCTAACCTAACCTAACCTAACCTAACCTAACCTAACCTAACCTAACCTAACCTAACCTAACCTAACCTAACCTAACCTAACCTAACCTAACCTAACCTAACCTAACCTAACCTAACCTAACCTAACCTAACCTAACCTAACCTAACCTAACCTAACCTAACCTAACCTAACCTAACCCAGTAGTTAGCCACCCGCGCGCCCGAACGGTCACGTTTTCCGAGCTCCGTAGCGTCGAAATCAAGCTCCGCAGCGAAGAAACAGTGAAAAAATCGTGTATTCGGCCTTTCGCGACGTAAAAAACCGTGCGATACCTTAAAAGTTGCGCGCTGACGAGCACTAACGAATGGTGTTTTCAGAATTAAAATCGGATAAAAACTGAAAGAATTGTGACGAAAAGAAAACGCAAAAAACGGCAAAAAGTGCAAACAAAAGTATAAAGTGGCGTGCGGCGCTCGATTAGTCGCTGCGACCTATAAATTTTAAATTACCCAGTGAAGTGATACCTAAGTGCCTACATCCTCACGAAATTTTGGATTTTTTGACCCCTCCTAAGAGGGTCTTTTACCCCCTTTTACGGAGCGCGGGAGCAGAAATCACGGCCAAAAGGTAAACATTGCGGGAGATAATTTATAAAACGCGATTAGTCGCGGCGACCTATAGTTTTTATTAGCTGTAAAATAGTGGTAGCTCATAGACTATAACCCATAAAAAACTCAGATTTTTTAAGTGAGTGTAAAATACTTTCGCGACATTATTTTACCAAACCGGGAGTGAAATTGACAAAATCTCGCCGAAAAGTTCAAACTTTTTCAAAGTTGAGGGAATTCCACCCAAAATAGTGTTTAAAAGTGATAAACTTAGTGCTATCAACAATCCTAGACCACTGGAAGCAATTTTCCGTGAAGTCCTAGGCCTTAAACAGCGGCTTAAGGCGCCAGCAGAAATTCCACGCGCAGAAAAACCCACGGGAACCAGTCCAGGAACGCGATCCTCGAGATCTGTGGACCTGGAAAGGTACCTGGGCCAGCCAGCAACCACCCTGGAAAGTTTCGCGAGGATCCTAGGACTCTAAGTGCCGACAAAAAGTATTTGCTGTTTTTAAATTTTATTTTTTCCATTTTAATATTTTTTAACATTCCCAGCACTATCATTATCACCCAATTTAAAATAGAGTTCAATAGAATAGCTAATTGCCAATCATATAAAAAATCAGTGTTAAATTTAAACTCAATTTTCTATTTTTAAACTAAATTTCCTTAAAATCACATTTCTTTTCGCATGCTTCATGTTAACGTGGTAATTCTGTTGTTACGCATCGGAGACCTAAATCTGGTCATAACTTGGTCTAGGTTAGACCTAGACAGAAAGTGAAGCCAGATTTGGAGTTTCTGGAGCCCAAGCTTATAATTTGCTAATTTAGAATTTTAAAATACCAACAAATAAAAAAGTGCATTTTCAAAGTGCCATCGGGAATGTTAAAGAACACTGCGTAGTACTTACCGACTTTTACTGTTTAACTTAAAATACTCTGGAACTTTATATGTTTTGTGTGTCTTGTGTGTTTTGTGTGTTCACGTATGGACCTAAAATAATTCTGTTTTTATTTCTTAATTTTACATTTTAATAATTCTGCTAAACCAAGCAAAACTGACCCGTATTAATAGGGCCATAAGGTTGCGATCTTCTTTCTCTTGGCATTAGTTTAGATCTTAAAAATTTCTTTAATTTAATAATTATTACATTTTATAATAACTCAAAATAGACCAGTATTATAAGGACATAGAGTCAATTCTAATTCCCCTCACGGGTACTTAAAACCTGTTAAATAACAAAAATCTTTTATTAAAATTTATTACACAAAATTGACCCGTATTGTAGGGACATAGAGTCAATTTTATTTTCCTCACGCGTTTAAAACCGGGTAATCAACAAAAATCTTTTTAATTTTAAAATTAATTACGCAAAATTGACCCATAATTGTAGGGACATAGGGTCGATTATATTATTATCTCATTTCTATATCGTGTTATTTTTAATTCATTTTCTATTCTACAAGACAATTTTATTTACCCAGTAGGGACCGTAAACGTAGGGACGTAAGGACGATTTTATTTCTCCTCACGTGTTTAATTAATTAACAAAAATCTCTTTTTATTTTTCTTTTTTATTTTTTTTTTTTAATTACGCAAAATTGACCCGTATTTCTAGGGAGATAGGGTCGATTTTATTATTACTTTATTATTTCATTTCTATTTCGTGTTATTTTAATTCATTTCCTCTTTTTAATTCCAACCTAACTTACCCAGTAGGGACCCGTATGCTTAGGGACATAAGGTCGATTTTCATATTTTATTTTTCATTAATTATCTCTCAATTTTATTAAAACTGAAATAACTCTAAAACGGAGCGAGTTAGCCCGATTTTGAGGTCGACCTACGTACACTAGTGTAACTAGTGTACGTGCCGAGACCCCAGATCACCTCCTCCAGACCCCCCCAAATTAAATTTTATTTTATCAATTATTCAAATTTTATTTTATTTCAACTTAATTCTAACTATTTTACACATTATAAATTAAAAATTATACACAATAGCCCAGTAAGGTAGGGAGGACCAAGCCCCTTATCCCCCAGAGCAACAAACAGAATTTTGTCATTTTCCAAAATAATTAAGCCGCCACTGAATCTGAACCGACCTTCAAAACTAAAACACTAAAACGCTGATAACTCGTTAACGGAGAGAGATAGCCCGATTTTGAGGTCGACCTACGTACACTAGTGTAACTAGTGTACGTGCCGAGACTCCAGATCACCTCCTCCAGACCCCCCCAAATTAAATTTTATTATCTCTTGTTTATTTTTATTATCAAAAATTTTTAAATTTTACATTTTCTTTTTATTATAAATTAGTATTAGGTATTAAGTTAGGTATTAAGTAAGCTATAGTAGGGACGTTTACAACATACAAATTTTTTTTTTTTTTTTTTTTTTTTTTTTTTTTTTTTTTTTTTTTCTCTCGGCTCTTAAGTATAATATAAGACCGTAGGAGTAAAGAAAACTAACAAAATGCTTAGGACGCCAGGATTAAACCGTAAAACGGAGGAGACAGAGCTCCCTAAGACTTCTTCTGAAGGGGCACACACCACCACCCCAACCCCTCTTAATATCATCATCCCACCCACCCAACCATCCATAGCAATAGTTGAAACTCCCAAACAAAGGGACAAAGTAGCCGAAGCGAAGCTTTGCTTAATCAAAATAAAATCACAACTAAGACTATCAAGGAATATAAAAACAGAGATAAAAGACGAGATAACCTCGGCGGCGGAGAACTTGTACCAATTGGTGAAGGAGATAGGTCAGATAACTATTAAAAAGAAGGATATAAACAAAACATTCATCCTGCAAGAGGAAAGGGAACCAGAGGCTGATAAAATAGAGATAGAAAAACAACTGTTACAAAAACTAACCGAACATAGTGACCAGATAGAAAAAAATAGAATAGAAATGGAACGCCTTAGGGAAACGATAGAGAAGGGACATAAGGACATTGAAGCAAGGGCAACCTACGCGAGTGTAGTGGCCGCTTCCCCGAGGACGCAGCCCCCGGAGCACGCGGCTATTCACTCGGTGGTAATAACATCAACAGACGAGGAGGAAACAAGCGACCAAGTAATGGAGAAGATAAGAAAGGCGGTCAACGCAAAAGAGGAAGGCTTCCAGATAGATAGGGTACGTAAGGCAAGAGGCAGAAAAGTGATCTTGGGATGCAAGTCGAAAACAGAAGTAGATAGGGTAAGAGAGAGACTAAACAAAGAAGGTGCGGATCTGAGAGTGGAAGAGATTAAAAATAAGGACCCATTAATAATCATAAGAAACGTTAATAGGTTCAACACAGACGAGGACATAGGCAAAGCGCTGAGACAGCAAAATAAGCATCTGTTAAAGGATGTACCGGAGGAACAATACAGAGCCACAATTAGATATAAGAAGAGCGCGCGGAACCCTCACCAGCAACATGTGGTACTGAGTGTGTCCCCCCAAGTATGGAGTATACTAACGGCGGCAAACTGCATACATATCGATATGCAGAGACTGAGGGCAGAAGATCAGTCGCCGTTGGTCCAGTGCTCGAAGTGTCTGGGATACGGGCACACAAAGAAAACGTGCCATGAGGAGGAGGACAGATGCGCTCATTGCGGAGGGTCACACTTCCGAACGGAATGCGAAGTCTACCACGCAAATGAGGCGCCGGCATGTATAAACTGCCAGAAGGCAAGCATAACAAATAACAGGCACAACGCATTCAGCTCGGACTGCCCGGTACGCACAAAATGGGAGACTTTAGCGAGGTCCACAGTAGCCTACCAGTGTTAAGGTGGATACGGGCAATAACCGGAACAGCACAGAAAAACAAGGAGGACACCAGTATCGCGTAATACAAGCCAACCTGCAGAGGTGCAAACAAGCAACAGATGAGCTGATCATGGAGGCAGCTAAAAGGAAGGTTGCGTTTGCACTTCTGCAGGAACCATACACCGGATCAAGCAAGAAAATGAAAACCTACCAGGGCACCCGAACGATCCAATTTGAAGGAAACACGGACAAAACAAACAAGTCTGCAATTGTGGTGTTCGATGACAACATTGACGTAACCCAGTGCCCCAGGCTGACCACAGAAAACATTGCAGTGGCACGACTGAGAACTGAGGCCTGGAACATTGTTGTCATCTCGGTATACCTGGAGGGAGATGCAAAAATAGAAGAAGACATAGAACACATCCAAGAAATTATCAAAGTAGTGGGAAATAAAAGCATGATACTGGGGGGGGATGTAAACGCGTGGAACATATGGTGGGGGAGTAGGGAGAATAATAGGAGAGGGCAAGAGTTGGCAGGAGCATTGGACGAGATGGAGCTGCACATTCTCAACCAAGGCTTCAAACCCACCTTTGATTGTCACAGAGGAGGAAGGCATTTTACAAGCTGTGTGGACATCACGGTGTGCACGTCAGATATGCTTGGCAAAATAGCAAACTGGAGACTGGACGGTAACCTCACAGTGTCAGACCACAAAGCAATCCTGTTCGAAGTAAATCTGAGAAAATCAAAAGGCATAGATATTAAAAGAACAACTAGAATTTATAACACAAGAAAAGCAGATTGGACAGAATTCAGAACAGACATTAAACAGAATTGGGAAAGAATAAACATTAATTTGGAAGAAATAACAAAAATAACGACAGAAGAAGAACTAAACAATAAAGTAGAAGAATACACTAAAGTCATAGAAGAAGCATGCAAACGAAATATACCTGAGGCCGGACAAAAGAAGAAAGCAGGATTGTCTTGGTGGACAGAAGAACTGACACAGAAGAAGAAAGAGGTGAAAACACTCAAAAAGCGCATACCAAATGCCGCTCAGGTGCGCAGAGAGAGTGTTGTCCAAGCATATCTGGACGCGAAGGAGGAATACCGGCAGCTTGTGGAGAAAGCCAGAACAACAAGCTGGAAAAAGTTCTGCGAAAAACAAGATAGGGAAACCATGTGGGATGGAATATATAGGGTGATAGGCCGCACGACAGTTAGGCAGGAGGACACCCCCCTGATTAAAAATGGGAAAGTATTGGAAGGCGAAGAGTCTGCCAGGGCTCTAGCGGAGGCATTCTATCCGGAAGACGATGCGCTGTCGGACAGTGTAGCCCACAAGGCAATTAGAATTAGGGCAGAAAAATTAAGCGAGGACAAAGGTGATGAGCTACCTGACCCTCCATTCACTATCGAAGAGCTGATGATTGCGACGGATAGCTTCAACCCAAAAAAGGCGCCAGGGCTAGATGGGTTCACTCCGGACATATGTAGGGCAGCCATAGCGTGCAAACCGGAGTTATTTTTAGCGTTGCTCAATAAATGCCTAGAGCTATCGCTCTTCCCTACGGTGTGGAAAGAGGCGGTAATAGTTATATTAAGGAAACCGGGGAAAGATGACTACTCAAATCCCAAATCCTACCGGCCGATTGGGCTATTGCCGGTATTAGGGAAAATTTATGAGAAGATGCTGGTGAAGCGAGTCAGGTGGCATACCCTCCGACAAATGAGTCCCAAGCAGTACGGGTTCACACCGCAACGCAGTGCCGAGGACTCCCTCTATGACCTTATCAAGCATATCAGATCAAAACTGAAAGAGCAAAAAATTACATTAATCATATCGCTCGACATAGAGGGAGCCTTCGACAGTGCTTGGTGGCCCGCGGTAAGATGTAGGCTAGCCGAATCAAATTGCCCAGAAAATATCCGCAAAGTTTTGGATAGTTACCTGACGAACCGGAAGGTCAGGGTGAGATACGCTGGAGCAGAAGCTCGGAAGGCAACAGAGAAGGGATGTGTCCAAGGTTCCATCGGGGGACCCACATTCTGGAACGTTTTGCTGGATCCGTTATTAGCCAGTCTGGAAATGGGAGGGAACTACTGTCAGGCGTTCGCTGACGATGTGGTTCTGGTTTTCTCCGGCGATACAGCACTCGAGGTCCAGAGACAGGCGAATGCCGCCCTAAAACATGTCCAGGAGTGGGGTGAAGACAATAAACTGAAGTTTGCGCCTCAAAAGACAAAGGCCATGATAATTACAAACAAACTGAAGCACGACACACCACTTCTGAGCATGGGAGGGGTGAAAGGAGATAAAGATACTGGGGTTGACGATAGACCATAAACTAACATTCAATGCACACGTAGCAAATGTCTGCCG